>ML986581.1:732757-752781 GCA_010094045.1 Lojkania enalia
CCCCCCCCCCCAAAGATTCGCTTCCCTAGTTTCGCCGCCCGACTCCGCCTGTGTCTGGCACGTTCATTAGATGCAAGATGCAGATTAGGGGTCCCCTTAGGGCAGATTGGATTATTGGGTTGGGGGACCCGGATGACAGGGCGGCGGGTACGAAAAATACGTAGACTACGTGTACGGTTTCAGGAATGGTGGTGCTGTTGGCTGGTGCTCGTCTGAGCAGAGTGGAGCGAGGCTCGAGCGTTGATGCTGATCCGGTGGAGCCCGGGTGCGAATTATGTACAGTGCGATCCAATAATACCTATGTACACACAACTAGGTTATGTTTTGGGAGAATTTTACAATCCTAGCGGTCCCCACAACCAAACCACCCCCCCCCTCCCTAAAATAAAAGATACTCTATCCTTGGAATAAACGCAAGACGCTTCTACCCATCAAATCAGTCAAAAAGCCTCCAACCGCCGTCGTTGCAAAAGAGGAAAAAAAAAAAAAAAAAAAAAATTTTTTTTCTCTACCTCCAACGTATCGCTCACGACAGCTCGTCGAAACAAGTTCTTCTAGGCCAACCCATCATCTCATTATCGTACGATCCTATAAATCCCGCCACACCTACGTGACAAGCAAAATCCTTCGGCGCACTGCGGCACAAAGGAGACCCCCTAAAGGCCCCTTGGTTGGACGCATCAGCCGAGCTAGTGCTCGCTCGAGCCCAATCTCCACGCATACATGGCTAGATACATACGTCTCGGATGCATGCACGTCGGCGAGCAAATCCCAGATGGTGGCTGAAGAAAAGGAGCCCAGATCCGATGGATGGCGTAGCGTAGCTATAAAGGGCATGGGTTTGTTTTTGTTCGAATGAAATGGAATAGGTTTCACGGCTCCGCACGTGGAACATAGTGGGCGCTAAGGCCTACACAAGTTCGTATGCGGGGTAGGGATGTTCCAATCTAAGATGAAAAAGCTCGGTGTGGAGACCGGGTAAGGGGATAGGATCATAGAACTCCCAAACGTCACACATCCTCTACCTCCCTACTGGATAGAAGCTCAAGTTCGTACAATAGCGACGAGGGGTTGTCGAAGACAATAGACACACACATATTCTGCAAGGCAGCGTCATAGCACAGCAATGGGGGAAGGACTCGGGGAGGCACCTACCCCCAGTCCTGAGGCTGCCACCACTTCGTAATTCTCAAAATAAGATTTCATCAGCCGAGCCGCACATCCCTTCTCAAATTTCTCGATGTTTTACTACTTCGGGAGGTCTGCGATGCTTGAGACTGTCTTGGGTCTGCCAATCGGGCGTCCCTATGTACCAGCCACTCTCCAGCATACCCCAGCTCTAACGCTTCAATAGAACATCGACCAGTAGCCAGGGAAAATGTGCATGTGCACTGACCCGCGCACACGACCAACTAGCACGTGCAGCTCCGCAAAATGTTGACAACTGGGAATCGTGGGGTCTCCAGACGGGGCAGCAAATCTAAAAGTGTTGTTGTGCCTGTTACAGTACGTCACGCCACCTCGCTAATGGAAATCGTGTTGAAGCGTTAGCATTACACGCCATCCCTCCTAGTAGCAGACGGCAAGGCGAGGCTACTACAGGGTGCATCGTGTATCGTGAACATCGGGAGAAGTCGGAGACAGGGGAGCTGAAGATGCGCATGATGCAGACTCGGTATGCTAGTTAGGCCAATGCTTGGACTCCGTTGGGCTGCATCTGCGACACGCGAGCGTTTTCCTATGCCAACTCCAGGTATTCGTCCCAGGCAAGGGGAATCGTACTCGGTTCGGGGGAGTGGAACAGAACAGTGGGTCTTGGAGGGATCTGTATGGCACCGATGGAACGACTTCAGATAAGTGAGCTACGGGTGATTGCGGGGGAGCTCACAGAACACCAATTTGCCGTGGCAATTATCGCAGAAATTGGTCGTTCAGGTAGTCAACAAATATTTCCTTTATCCTCGATTTAGTAAAGCTGTGCTGGCGGTTGAGAGTAATGAACTGCCGGCGGATGCGTTGGAGCTGCGGCAGGGTCATTGGTGTTGCCGGGAACTCGATTGGTTTCTCAACGCCCGGTACACTGATTTCTCCGCCTCCTTCTCCTACGTGGTCTTTCTGGTAGGCCATGATTTGTGCGAGGATATCCGATGTTGTCTTGTCCAGCTCGTAGAGGTAGTTCTGCTCTGTGGCCGGTTTCTGCCCATTATTATCAGCTAAGCTTCAATCAGACTTGGGTCACATGTGCGTACAAGCACCGTCGCCTGGTTCGGACGCACAACCTTCGCTTTGCCGTCGCTGCCAACTAGTGCCTCCCATATCTGGTCGAACGGCGGCGTTTCGTCCTCGTCTAGGACAGTGAACAGTGGACTGTCCCACCGCGTCATGCCATTGGGCTCTTCATATCTGAAGATGAGGTTTTCAAAGTCCTGCTCTTCGTATCCTCCATCGTTCTCCGCATCGGCTAGCAGCTTCTTATTGATCTCGCGGCATTTATTGGCGGGGGTCCCTATGTGCACCTCTGAGACTGTCAGAATGGGCCTAAGCTGAGGGCGACGAGCAGCTGAATACTGACCACGCAGCTGGTTGTCTGAACCGCTTTGGCCTCACAATACAGCTGGTAGCGGAAGCCTTTAATGTAGTTCATGCCGTCGGCAATGACAATGTCGTCGCGAGATAGCACCCTCTTCACGGCGGAATATTCTTCGGCCCGGGCATCCTTTTCGGCTCTGGCGGTGTGGTAGACTTGACGCAATAAGCCCAGCGACTGGTCATTGATGTGATGGACTTTCAGCCGGCTAACGCGATTGTCGTCGGAGCTGGCGATCTTTGAAGCAAAGAAGGCCTTGAGCTGGAGCGATCTCGTCGTCTTACCCGAAGAGGGGAAGCCGGATATGAGGACGAGCTGGGGCGTGTTAGCAGGATATTATCTTGTCGCACAAGACTCACGGGCATAGTGGGCGGGCAGCGGGCGTGCGGTAGGATTTTCTGGTCCAGAGCAGCGTGAACACTGGCAAAGCGGCGCGAACACCGGCAGAGCGCGCTCGAGACGAGGCATCGGGTGGACAATGCTGTAGCGGTACGTACCGACCGCCCCGCCGACCGGTGATTTGCCGGCGGAGAGCGCGCGCCGATGATGATGAAATTTCGCAGGATCTCTTCAGGCGCTCGTCGGGGTCACTACAGCCTCGGCTCGAAACAGGCAGTCTGCAACGCCTATCGCTGCTGCCTCGCTCTCTCGCTCACTTCCTCACTTCCCCATTTCCTCACACGCACACTCGCTCTCTCATCCCTCGCTGCCATCACATTCAGCCGCGGCCCAGAGCCAGGCCGTCTTTTGGCAATTTGGCAATCTGTGTCTTATTGACCCTTATCGACCTTAATACCTCCTCGCGACTACGTCCCTCGCTACCAAGATTGCGCTGCAGCCCCAGGCTCTCGCCGCCCGCACCGCCGTGCTTTTAACCACGCAGCGCCCGCCCGGCCACCACGACCAGCGGAAGCAATTGTAGACTCCTGTCTATCCAACACACGTGGTCGTTTCCACTGCCCACGATCGCACTCCAAACAAACACACGGCCAGAGCTCCCCGCCGCAGCAATGTCGAGCCAAGCGCAACCCGCCCGTCCCTACGCCCGCCCGGCCTTCCCTCCCCTCGCGACCACACCTAGCGCAAGGAGCTCGGCATACAACAGCTACAGCAGCACCTCGAGTCTAGTCTCCCCGTCTCCCGCCTCGGCTGCGCCTTTGCCGTCGCCCACGGCTTCACACTCGCACCGCCAGGACTTCTTCGGCTCGCTGAACCAGCAGCAACCGTCTCAGCAGACCCAGCAATCACAACAACAGAACCAGACACCACAGCAGCCCGGAAATTACCATTACCAGCCCAATAGAGACGGTGCGGGAAGGACAGCCGCCGAGACCAACAACTACCTCGACCAATATTCACTGGTGGCCGAGGCGGCGAAGCGGGCCCAAATGGCCGTGCTAATGAGGGACGTGGAGGGCATGGAGCTATAACTCTGCGCGGATCATGCAGCCTGTTGCTCTGTCAGGAGCCCGAGAAGTAAATACTCCGCCTCCCGACGGCCTGATCTCGAAGCAAAGGGAGACCAGCAGGAGATAATATCTCTTCCGCTTGCTTACCGGTCATCATGATTTGGACTGTCTCGGTCTTCTAGAAAATTATCTCTCAGGATTCGCTTGAGTTCTCCTTCATGGATCACCTTGTCCATTTACGACAGTCCAGGCTCCACCGAGCAAATCTGCGAAATTCAGCCGAGCGTGGATTTAAACTCAGAACCGACCTTCTACCGGTGGTTTCATCTTCACGCCTTCCAATCCCACTTCATGTACATACTTTCCCCTCATCCATTGTATTAGGCGCAAGGACGTCTCTCTCAGGGTCTCGGTCAGCTTCTTATCCTTTTTGTTTGTTTGTCATGGTTAGCGTCTCTCTATTTGATATCCCCTTAGTTTGGAGTTACATCGGCTTATCCAGCCAGTCCAAACATGTCTCATTTTGGCTCGTCTACGGTTTTCCTGGGTGCGTCTCGCAGAGAAGGTAGAGGACAGAGTGAGTAAGATAGGTTACGAAGCAAATATACATAAAATGCGAAGTTTTCCTCTCACGGGATCATGCAACATTGAATATATCTTCTCCATCGTGTCCATCTACCAAGTCTTTAGGTTGTTTAAACCCGACAAGATCCGTGTCTGTTCCTTCCAGACTCATGAAAGATGGTCTCAGTCCCAACCGCTGGAAAAAGCAATTATCAAGCAACCCCCCATCTTGTTTAGAGCATATCGAAGCTTCCCACTTGCGACTAAAATTAACTATATCATTCCGCTTTTCCATTCTACCCCACACCCAGTACCACTTCCCGTCTCGCTTCCTCTCACAACGAGTCGAACAACGGAAGCTCGAATCGCAACGGTCTGCGACACCTCGCCTACGATTCTGTCGTCTCTAAACCGAGCAAACGCAAAAATACCCATTGATGCATGCCAAGACATCTCACACTAGCGGGAAGGGGGGCAAAACCTATTGACAAAGGCTCACAGACGCTGCACAACAACGTCCCTCATGCGCGCTGAGAAGCTTCGAGCGCTTACTGCGGTACAGTGTATGCTACCCCGCTTGACACACACTCAAGAGATGGGGTCTAGATTTCTAGAGGTTGGTGGCGGGAGGGCGAAGAAGCAATGTAGCGGCACCACGGTTAAAGCATCAACATTATAGAGCCTTTCAGCGCCGGAATTGGGGGGCCACGAAGCCTGGGCACGGACATGAAGAGCGAGGAACTATCAGGGCGTTTATTGACATGACGGTCCACAATCTCAAGCCCCAATATCACCTATTAAAGTCCGACCGAAAGAGGCCGAAGGAGCTCGTACCACGATGTGAAGTTCCACAACAACGAATCCGGAGATGTAAATATGTACTATGCATGAACCTTAGTGATCAATACGCGCCCACGCCGCACGCAAACCTCGCCAATGCCAGCACAACAAGGCAGACTGCTCAACAATCGGAAGCCTGAAGCCGAAAAGGAGGGGGTGTGGGAGGCTCGGAGAAAGCAAGTCTATACAGCACCGTCAGCACGGCTACATATCCTCAAAATAAGCCCAGAACGCCGGATGAGGAAACTGCTTTGATATGTAATATTCGTATATATGTGTGTATCTCGACGTATGCATGCGCTCGATTCATTGTTACGCTCGGCGCGCTATTGCGTCTCCCTATTGGCACTGCGCTGTGCTATTGAACGTCCTTTTCCGCCTTTTAGAAGATGATAAAATCGACATACGTATTCCCCTATGCAGCTTCCTCACATGTCTGGAGACGAGCATCGCTCAAATTGCCAGATCAGGAGACAGACACATACGCTAGGAGGCGGCTATATATGTAAGTATGGCACAATTCCTCGGCGGAAGAGTATGGCCCACAGATGGCCAATCCCTGGCGTGGGGAATGGGAATGGGAGTGGGAGGCGTGGGGTCTGCGAGCTTTTGGGGCGGGAAGAGGGCGTCAGGGCACGGGAATGCGAAGAATGCATTTATCTTGCATTCAATGGAGATAACATGTATTCAGGATACTAGAGGATGAAGCAGGTCGGTCCGGGAAATTTGACAAGGGTAAGCTGATGGATAGAGTTAGAGGGGTGGGCAGGGGGTGGGCAGAGCGGAATAGTGCCTCGTGAGAGGGTAGCTTGTGTCTTCAGCTACAGTTTTATCCTAGGCTTCTAGCGCAGGTTTAGAGAAAGACTTTCATTGACTACCTAGGTATGATGAAAGATTATAGGTATCATTGTTGAATTGAAGTCAAGGAAGGAACGCTCAAGCCCACAACGCCCAACGCCAACGCCAACGCCATACAGGTTGTCCAAGCAACCCCTTTATACCCGAGTATACCAAGCCCTTTGAAATGACGAATTTTGTTTTTGCAATAGGGCCCACCTACTATGTACTAGAACAGCGATCGTAGATCTGTTAAAAATCGTAGGATCGATAGGCTAATATGAACAAAATCGAAATCATTAAACGATTTGAGAATGCGTCCAATAGAAACGAACAGAGCTTGGTGTAAGAAAGATGCTTATTCTTCCTATAAGACCTACTCAGAAACTCACCTCCCATCCCTCTCTATTGTGCAGATGACTTTCACACAGTTCTTTCATCCTAACCACCAGCTGTGGTTAAGAATCAGTTCCTCCCTAGATTGGTGTGATAATGGTCGATGGGACTAACAAAAATCGGCAGCCGATGTTTCTTAAGCATTAATAATCTGCATTTACCATCTGGAAAATGAATTTTAGTCCTTCAAAGTAAGATGGGGTGCTCTATGCCCATTAGATGCGAGGGTTGAATAAGACCTCCTGCAAGCTGACTAAGCGAATCGACAATTGGTGTACGTTGGACGAAGAGCAAGATTGAAGATTTTCTGAGGGACTCAACAAAGCCATGGTAACAATAACCTTCTCAATATACGCTAGATTTGATGGCGCCGACTCCTGAGATGGAACAATGCAAAACCCCAAGATTCGCCGTGCGGGGTCTTCACCGGAAATTGTGCCTGAGCGAATCCTCGACCGCTCCGACCTAGAGCGCACTGTAGTGCGGCAAGGCAACAAGCGTTGATTGACCTCCATAATGAGCGCATCATCTCACTACCCTCTCTCAAGCAGACTCGTCAGCGGCAGTTGCCCCTCTGACACGCCGCAAAGTGGCCAGGCGTCCACCGCCAATGATTATCAGAGATAGCGTCCTCCATCTTATCCTCGTGCCACGCCGCTTCTGCTCCACTATCTTTTGGGAGGGAACTTCCTTGCGCTTCTCGGTTGAAATTGACAATAACAATAGTACCTGGAGCATCTTCGTCGCTCGCGCCGTATGATTTGTTAGGTCGTACCATGTAAACGAGACTACGGTCATCAGCCGAACCCACAATGCTCCTACTATGGGGTGAGGATGAGTCGCTCTGAGGATTCAATATATTGTGTAGTCTCTTCGAGCAAGCGCATGTCGACGCCGGAGGGGGCCATAGTTTAATCGTAGAATGTCTGAACGTGACGCCGTCGCCATCCGGCAACAATGTGCCGCCTAGTAATTTATCTTTCAAAAGCTGACTCTTATCTGCCGGTGCCCAGTCTTTAGGAGCAACGCGGCGCGACCCGATTCGTATTCGAAGGCAGGGGGCAGCGGCTGGATTGCTACAGCACCGGTCATCCTCAACCAGGTCCAGGAAAGAGCTACAGGAGAGGTTGTAGGTTCGGAACTTTGTTCTTGCGAAGATAAACGATCTGGTTGTTAAGCAGCCTGGACCAAACTCCCGATGAAAGTTCTTAGCAAAGCGAGGCTCAGATGGAGCGTAATGTGGGTTGTTCGACGAGTCAATAAGATGAGCATAAGGATCATCTTGTGGAAGGAGTGGCCCAGCTGTGTCATTTTCGAGAGATTCTTCGGAGTTGGATTTCTCGAGAAATTTGATGTTTGAGATATAGAATGTTCGTAGTTGGCGACTGGTGCCATTGTGCCACTCTCGACGAGACTCTACGATACGGGGCTCATTCGTACACTCATCTATCTGGATCGAGAGATCTGTCCACGAATCATGAATAGGCCCTTCTGCATGTTGCCGTCGGTATATGCGATCGTTAAACTCTAATGCGTCGGAGGTTGGCTGATCTAACGGAAAGCGTATACAATGATAGAATGAAGTCCAGTCCAGTTCTTCTACATCATATGATGTTTGGTTTGACAAGGCGTAAAAATAGCCGTCGTGGATCTCGAAACTGACTGTAGATCCGATATCTGTCCCAAAGAATTGTTCCAGCTGAAGAGGCCGAGCGCATGGTAAGGGATAGTTCGAATCCAGCGAGAATCCTCGGATTTCCCATTCATGATGCCCATGGTCTCCCACCCCGGAATAAGTACCACAATAGAGGTACCTCGCTGTGTGGCGTACAAAAAGCTTAGAATATGACTCAAGTTCGACTTCTCTTATCAGTCGCTGCCCGTTTAGTGGGTTAGCCTTTGTACTGAGAGCGAGAATCCGGCCGTCATTTGGGCGCCGTCTCTTCTCATAGAAAACTGCGATGATCTCATCGTTATAATATAACAAGGAAATTCTAGGTTCACTATTTGTCTTTGTCGAGGACTCTGACAACAGATCAACCGGTAAAGAGACATCGAACTCAAGAAGCCTAGTCGAGGAATGCACATCGAAGACACGAATGATGCTTCCGTGAAGGACACAGAGTACACCCTGATGGAAAACGAAACCACTTCCTTGACCAATAGTGCGAGCCGAGAAAGGGTACGCATTCGAGAAAGCCGCTCGTCGGTCGTAAATTCTCTGTACAGCTTCATGGTAAGATATTGTCTGGTTTTGAGCGAGCCGTGCCTCCTTGCTGTGAGGATGCCGGTCCTAATTAAGACGGTTAGCCTTGTGCGCCTGAGTGTCGGACTCAACCAACCTCTATGATCTTCCTGCATAGCGTATTTTCCCCTAAGTGGGTCCTTAGCTGGCTGCAGGTATGACTTAGATGAATTATGTCGTCAAGACTTAAATTAGACGCTATATAGAACATAACATCATATGGCAAGTTATCAAGAGTGGCCCTCATGAATCGTCGGAGCAAGGCTGTAACGTTGGGGAGGGGTGGATGACGACTTATTGTACTCAGGTTGCCAAGGGGGCGTGGTTTTTAGGGAGAAAGGCATAAAGGAACAACACGGTATAGTGACAACTCCCGTTCACGAAGATGAAATTTGGACCAACCAGATTGAAAAATGAGAACCTTAATAATCATATATCCAACCTGTATAGGCTGGAATACAGCTGGGAGGCAGAGCCCTTTTCATCACTTGAAGCTCAAGAGCCGCATCACATAAGCGGGGCGAGTTTCTGCAAGGACGGCCTTTCGAAACACGGCAAATACACGCACTAAATAAGAACGTAGCGCCGATTCCGCAGGATAGTGTTGTTAGAATGTCGCTTGCGGAAAGGTAGGCCCCAGAGAATTTCCGAGAATGTCGGCCCGCGTGACCGTTCTTGAGGCTCTTATGCCCCTAATCGACTTAGGCAGGTCATGCTTGCATGCCTACTGCCTTAGTGAGACTATCTTACCGCTACCAAGCTAGTAGATTGGAGTTGTTAATCAAAGATAGCGGCTCTGCTGAACACCTCCTATGCTAGCGAACCAATAGATCTCATCTAACTAGCAGAGCCGCACCTGGAGCCCACACCACTCCCCGGCGCTTGTGCTTTTCTAGCCTTGTTGTAATCACAATATAGACAGCTGATCGAAAGACGTAATATTGAGGGACTATATGGGCTATCGGCGATGCTTCCTTTTAGAGATCATATATCATATGAGCTACCGGATTGAGCTGTGAACCAAGCCCCCCCTACACTATCCATTCCGTTCACTCCTCACGTCTACACTAACCTCAGCCTTGCGCATTACGATGCACTACCGACCGGTTTTCCTAAATTGCGATACATTCTTGTGTACATTTCATATCGTTCCATGCAACGGCTAGTCGAGGCACGGTATCTGCCGGCCAATTCACACCTCCTGCAGCTCACTGTCCATACTGAGTTGTATGCCAATGGCGTCGTTTTCGTTACCAATCGGTCTTGCCGCTTCACTTTCAGACGCCCTTTTAGGGTGCACCTGAACCGAGCGTTGGTGACCCCATCTTTTAGATGCAACGGAACATGTGCTTCATATGACCAGTAGGGGAATGGCGGATGCACGGCGATAATATCCAATATGCACGTTTCCGGCATTCGCAGGCGTATTCGTATGCAGCTTGTTAAATCGAAGTGCCTTAGACTACAAACGTGTATCGGGTTACACGCGGGTAGCAATCATATGTACGGATCTAGGAAATGCAATGTGATGTCGTACAATCCTGACGTGGTGTGCCGTGAGCCCGGCGTGTAATAGTTTGATCTAGTAGGTGTTTGTGCTTTCCCCGGGAAATATAGTGATTTAGCCTTTTTGGAACCATTTAGTCCTCTAGGGCGGCTCTTTGGCGCGCTTCTCCTCCCCAGCCTTGCAGCGGCCACCCTTCTGGCAGTGTAGAATACGGTGGTAAAGTGTAGCGTCCAGTACAGCTTCCCTTATCCAGGCAATCAAGCTCGCACACTCATTCGCTGGTGGGCAATGCACATGCTCCTTACCAAATATCACTAAGAAGATAGTTAGCGTATTTTGGGCTTATGACACAATTTGAACAATGTAACTGGATCAAAAAAATTTTTTTTTTTTTTAAATAAATCAATACTTGAAGGCTGGGAGATAATGAGCCTAGAAAGATGTGCTGTGCGAAAAGATCTAATATGACGAGCGATTGGCAACGCCCTCTAAGCCACCCTAGACGGGCCTCTAATGGTTGGGACCGATGATAGGCTCTCAATGATTTCAAGACTGTCATGAGACTACCGGGCGGAAGGAAAGCGTCTCTCTGCTAAGGGTCGAGGCTCTAGCCCAATATCGTGGTAACACGCGAAAATATTTTTGCGCGAGGGAGAGGCTCTCGATGACGATGCGGCTCCGAAAGGAAAATGAATTACTTAACTTACTATTGCCAACTATATTCTAACACCCTGCCGCTGTGGTCATCATCAAGGTCCGTTAATAAAAGCCAGTCTCTGTAACGGATGTAGTCGCTCTTGGGTCTCGCGCGTATCTTTTCCCTTGTCGCCGCGAATTGAGCACAGCAGCTGACACCCACAACTTTCGGGACTTCCAATCCGGGAAAGAGAGCTTCAAATCCCTTCTTGTAGTCGCCGCCAGCGTGCACAGCGGCGCGATGTTCGCCCTCCTCAGCGAGGGGCTTTATCTCGGAAGGACACCCGAGTGACCACGCGCACCGAATGTTGACGTATCCTTCCTTCTCGAGGTATGGAATCTGAAAGTGCCTTAGCATAGGTAGCCCATCATAGTCAGGATCGTCATTATGCCACTGATATCGTTGTGGATGAATGAAGAGGACGTTGTCGGGGAGTTCGTCGTAGTTATCTATTATGAAGCTATCTCTCCAGTCAGTCATCATTCGACGGTTTGACTCGCAGGGCGATGGACGAGGCTCAAGAAACACACGTTAGGTAGACCATGCTCTCCCTTCCTTTATTCTTGGGTACCGTAAGAGAAGCGCTGCTATCGTCGATCCTGTAGATATTCTTCTCCCACTGCGGGAAGTACTCGTCTAGCCATGTTGCGTTCTCCGTCTTTCGGCTTGCCACGACTACGGCAGTATGACGTTTCCGGATTATAGGCCCAGGAGCGGCCTCCTCGTATAGCCCATCCTCCTGCAGAACTGGCGTTTCGTGGTCGTCCTTGTTACTAGGAGACTCGGCAGATGCAAGGGATCGTTCAGTCGGCACCGGGCCCCATAGCTCTGCTCTGAGGTGGAAGATAAGTGCGATGAAAAGCCAAGCAAGCAAGGCAATAAGTGCATTTCTTGCGGTAAAGAGTCGATTTTTACATCGGAATAGAACCGCAATGTGAATGTGGATGCGAGTGTAGAAACGCTACTAACTGCGAGCTCCTAAACAGGGGTCCTGAGATGGTTGTCGATCTGAGACCACTTGTAGGAACAGGCCAATCAAATCAGTCTACGATCGGCTATACCCTTCTGGGGAAATCCTTTACTATATATCTCCGTTCGCTCGCCATTATTTGATTAGAACTCGTAGTGTCAATTTAATGATGTTCAATGTAGAGAACAGAGGACGAAGCAAAAAGTAACAACCGACCAGCACAAGTTGCCGACTCATAAAGTACTCAAAGAGCACAGAATCCGATAGATGCCTTTCATGGTTCAGTTCTCATTTCACACCAGTCATTAAGTATAGTATACTACGACCGACACTTATCAAACAAGGCCGTCATTCTCGGTTATCTAGGCAGCCTAATTCCAAGTCTGCATGTCTAGGTATAAATCTCTTCTGTAAAGGCATTAAGACCCATACCTTCCTTCGCAATATCCTCGTTTTTCAAGAATAGAAGAGGCATCTCGACGAGGGTACCCTTAATAGTAGACAAAACCTCCTTAACCTCTTGCACGCCCTGCTCTCCAGGACTGAAATTCTCCGCAACGACGTGACCCCACTTGTATTGGCTTGGCTTCTTATTGTCCTTGTCCTTCTCGTCTGCTACGAAAAACCGCGAGTAGTACTCATCGTACTCTTTCCAGGTTTTCACACCATCGTATGGAACAGGGTGGAATACCTTTCCGAATGCATCGGTATTGGTTTTGGCATGCCAATTCCACAGAGATAGGAAGTCATCAGAGATGGGGTCCACAACCCTTCGATCCTCTTCAGAACCCCAGTCATAGGCATTTGGTACGCCAATGGGTTCAAAGTTCTGGTCTGGGCGCTCCATGTCTTGCGGCCGTAAGAGACCCAGGTGTTTGCGGTAAATTTGCCTACGGAGTGAAGTCGCAAATTTGGCAGCGCGCCAGGGTCGTCCATCCATATAAGACCCAACAGTTTCATTGTCCTGGATGATGATGGCGATTTCAGAGTCATGGTCACCGAGCTGGGAGCGATCATTCAAGTTGGCGGAGCCACAGATAACAATTTGATCATCCGCGATGAGGAGCTAAATACAGTCAGACTCTGTATAAGGGCGCTAAATGGGCGACTAACCTTGCTGTGGACATAAAGCTCTTCGCTCACGAAAGCATCGATCTCGTCCATCGCTCCACCCTCCCATGGCACATTCCTGATATCTTGGCCACCAAGCATATAGCACTCACTGACGGAGTCCCAGCGCCCACTTCCGAGACCCTGGCGATTACCGATCTTCGCAGCACCTTGCTGATATCGTTCGTAATCCCCTGGGCGTCCTTGTAACTGAGACTGGCCATATCCTGCATCCATCTCGTAGACTGGCGGCTGCTCCTGACCATAACCGGAATCCAATTCATAATCATGGCCATACTCCGAAGTTTGAGGTGGTCGGTAAGCCTGGTATTGATCCTGACGCTCCTGATAGAGCCCGCCATAAGCAGCGTCATGTCCCTCCCGCGCCAGCTCGTAGGAGACGCCGCTTTGATCCTCTGCTGCGCGCATCGCACCACTAGCGTTGATTCGATCATAATTTCGGAGGTTGTAGAAACGTATGTAATCCATTGGGTTATACCCTGCCTTGGCGATTGTCTCGTAGATGGAATTGCCCCCACGGTTGATCGAGTCGTACTGGAACTCCATAATCGCACGGGTCCCAAGTGCATCGTCACTCTTGAGATCGCCAGCAAATGCCGGAACGGAAGGCATGATCACGACCATCTTATATTTCTCACCGTTTCTAGCAGCGCGGAGGATTCGCTCAACAATGGCCGCACCAACCTGGTTCTTGATTGGCTTTTGCTGGTCGCCGGTTGCTGTGATAAAAAATTGGTTCTCGATATAGACAAAGTGTTTGCTATTCCTAATGATATCACAGTAGGCATTTTGAATAGAATGCTATAATCATGAGTAGTGGATTCTGAGTAGAGGTTTTTTTTTTTTTTTTTTGGCAAACTAACCTCTGTAGAGATGTTATGACTCCACTTAGCGGAGCTACGAGTGATCTGGCATTGGACGCCTCCGCGTTGTGCGCCATGCTCGGCATGGGATTGACGCCCATGGTGGGAGCCGCCGGATTGGTCGCCATAACGCTGCTCCATCTGGTGGTAGCCCTCACTGATGCGGGACGTAATTCTATCCCGAAACCGGTCTTCGCCGTGTCCGCCGTGTCCGCCGTGTCCGCCATGGCGACCAAGGAGACCACGCTCCCCTTCACCTTCATACTCATCGCCGCTGAATCCACGCTCGTCTTGTTGATGTTGATGTTGTTCTCCTTCCTCTTCGTCCCCAAATCCTCGATGCTGAGATGAAGGGTAATAGCCGCCTTGTTGTGCACCGCTTCCAGTTGCAGAAAGCCTCTGGTATCTCTGGTCCTTTTTGCTATACTTCTCGTCGTAAATGAAGTTCCAACGCTGAGCAAAATGTGTGCGCAGGTCCTGGACAGCCGGGCCTGCTAAACAGAGTGAGACATCAGACCATCCCATTCGGGAGTTCTGAGCCCTATCGAGCTTATTATTTTCCCAATTTGGAACGTCCTGGAAATCTGCGTCCAGGTTAGCCAGACCTTGAGACGATGCATCTTAACCGTACCCATTATTCTCGCATTGTTGAAGTCCTGACCAGGGAAGGCAATACGGTCGAGATCTCTGGGATGAGCATCGGCGATTGGATGCTGGTTGGTATCCCATCGCCCGTAACAAAGATCTAGCCCACCCATAAATGCGATCTCGCCATCAATCAAACAGAGTTTCTCATGGTGGGCCCAGTACAATACGGTATCGTCGTGGGCACCGTAGATTGCCTTAAGGCTGTCTCCAGGCATCTGTGCGAGCTTCGCTGGACTGAATGACATGTTCTGAATGGACTGGATGAATGATGATTGCAGGACCTTGGCGTCCGGTAAGTGGTCGGGATGCCGGAAGACGGCAATGTTTGGATGGAGGGCTTCCAACGCATGTTTCGTGTGGGCGGAGGACACTATTATAGGAGGGGCAATCAGCGGATCCGACTCTTCCACTTTTTCAAGAGACGTTAAGATAACATCAAGGCCCCATCGGGTGAGGAACTTGGTAATGGGATCAACTGAAGCGGGGAGGAAGGAGTGGAGGTAATCGGGTAATGTTGGATTTAGTAACTTACGGGTTAGGGCCTGAGTCACCTCCTTGTAGACTATGACGTTGATCTTGACGCCCCGCTGAGCTGCAGCCTGGAGCAAGCGGTCGATCCGGTATTGTTGGTACTTGGCTGGGGGTCTACGAAGGTACAGCTCAGGCGAGAGCCACCAGTCGAGGATCCAGATGGACTCCCTAGCACGCTCAATTGCAACGGAGACGGCCCACATGTACCCGCAGCCATCAACATACCACTTGATGTCGTTCCCATGCCGTTCCGGGGCGAAGCTCAAAAAGCGATGTTGGGAGTGGTATTCCTGCCCAGGCTGAGGCGTTTGGCCGCCTTGATTTTGGCCAGAGTAGCCCCCTTGTTGAGATTGGGCCTGGACGTCGTCCTTTCCGGAGAGCTTGTCCTTGATATCAGTACCAATAGAGTGCACGGCATCGTGCAGCTTGTCAAAGACAAACGACATGCCGCCTTGACTGGAGGAGGACCCCTGTTGCTGGGAAAGGGTGAGTCAGTGAGGGTATACACCGTGCCTGAATTGACAAAGCCGGGCCGAAGGGAGAGCAGGGTTTTTCTAGAGCTGTGGGTTGGAGCAAGGAATTAGGAGTAGACGAACAGATTGGTCTTGAGGTTTCTTTCCAAAGAACTGCCGCCCAATGTCGCCAATGATGCCGCGGTCCTGGGTGTCACCCTCGGCACCCTGTCCGTGATAGTCCCCGTAGGCCAAATCGTCGTTGCGGCGGTTGTAAGACATGACACATCCAGAAGCGCAGCGGGCCTGCCAGTCGATGGAGCAGAAATGGGCGGGCGTGTGTGCCTGGAGCGTAAGGGTTCTTTGGTGCCGGGGCCGCGTCGAGCTGGGCGGCGATCAAGCCCCACGTCGTCATCGCCGCGACCGCCCCCTGCACCACTACCGCCATTATCACGCGAAGCAGGGAAAACGCCGTGCGAATCAAGCTTGGGCTTTGAGCAAGCGCTTCATGGACAAGAACCAGGTCGAAGCTAAGCAACTGCGCGTCTTCCTGTTTGCAAATACGCTGGGATGCCACCGGGAAGCCCTCAGTGCTCGTCCGTTGGTCTGTCGTGGGCGTTCTTTGCCCCCCACTACCCCGCACCGCCCAATCAGGGGTCCTGTTGCTCATTCATGCCGCCCATGCGACCACGACTCTTTGCTCTCTTGCGCCCTAAGCAAGCATCGGAACACATCTGCCACCGCGGAGACGGGCCGCGTCTTTTGCGGGATGCCGATGCCGGTGGATTATGCCGGGTCCGTCAGCGCTGTTCCACGGCCGTGACGTTGATCAACAATAATGACATATACAACACATTCGGATTTTGTTCGGTACCTCCCCGCGCCCCCTCTCCAACTACACTCTGGCTCCTCCAGCTACGGTCGTATAAAGCCCGCCTCCTCCTCTAGCCATGCCCCCCGTCTCCCGCTCCGCACTTTCAACTCGGCTCGCGTCCCGAGCAATCCCACCGGCTACACCATATTCTGTACGCCAGTCTATAGTATACACAACTGTCCGTCAATACCGTACTTCGAAAATGGCAAGCAAGCCAATTGTCACCTTGGATGTAAGGGTTTCACAAGGCCCTGGACCTGTTGCGACAGTGGGATAATTAGCACAGTCCTCTCTCGTCCACCGCCTGCCGGAGTCCTCGCCGACCCTCTTCGAGGCCAAGAAGAGGAAAAACCTCACCTTCGAAGCCATTGCAAAGGAAGTTGGCCGCGACGAGGTGGCAGTTGCTGCTCTCTTTTATGGCCAGGCACAGGCGTCGCCCGATGACATTAAGAAGCTTTCTCAAGTTCTCGATGTCCCAGCCGAGAGGCTCGAGTCCCAGCTTGCTGGCATCCCAGATCGGGGCCGCACAATGGACATGCCCCCTAGAGAGCCGTTGATCTACCGTCTCTACGAGATTGTCCAAAACTATGGCTACGCTTACAAGGCGGTCCTGAATGAGAAGTTTGGCGACGGCATCATGAGCGCTATTAGCTTCTCGACCAAGGTCGAGAAGGAGACGGATGAGAAGGGCGATTGGGCAGTGATCACACTGAGGGGCAAATGGTACGGTGTTTCCCAAATTGACGAAGATACGATTAATCTGACCTACGCCTAGGTTGCCGTACTCGAGGTTCTAACGCATTTACCTAACCAGTCTACCATGAATGGCTGATTCTACTATACATTATATTCTATTGATTGTCTATTGTAGCTTCATGATCTGTCTGAAGTGATACGCATAAGTATTGTTAAAAACCGTCCTCTTCTACTACGGCTCTTCAACGTCTCCTGTGACTTTCAGTTCGTTCACCTTCACTACCTATTGCGGTCTGCGAGGCCGGTTTCATTTCCCATTCGCGTTCTCCGTGTCGCTGCAAAGATTAGGCTGGGTAGCTCGCTGCTCCGTTGGACTCTCCCACCTAGGTGCCTTTACCTGAGCACCCTTGTGGAGCACTCGCGGACGTGCCCTCCTCTTCCTCTTTCACCGACATTTCGCTCTTACCTTCTGCACCCCTCTCACCGACTCCTCGCGAGTAACCTCGAGGCTCTCACTCAATTACTTCTCTTACCCACATCATTTCTCTTTCTTTCGTTCTCAACACTACCCCCCTGCTCGACCTAACGACTACCCGAGAAGACTTCCAGTCGCACGCTTCAATGCCCACGCATGTTTGAGATCGTCCTCAGTACTTCCGGTCCTGGGGTTCAGGTCTGCTGCGAGTGACCTTTTCACGGTTCGTATTCCTCTCATAGAGCAGCTAGGATCCATAGGACTTGAAGAGGTAAGGCAAGCAAACACAACGCCCGACAAACCCCCGAGTCTTATTCAACTGTTCCCCTCATAGTGCCACTATGCCGGTACAGCTCGAGCCCATTCGGCCTGTCAAGTGCACGTTCAGCAACTGCTCTGCATCTTTCAACACGGAAATGGAAATGAAGAGTCACAAAAAACATGCAAAAGACCACGATTACTGCCGAAAATGTGACGAAGACTTCGATAGCTTTGAAGACTGGTGCATGCATAAGGCGTTTCGTCCAGATAATCACGGTAATTCGTGTCGCATTTGTGGCGAAGACATAAAATCCGAGTCTGGGCTCAGGCGTCACATAAAACTTGCAGGTGTCCTCACTCGCACCCACTAAAATAGCCATTGACACACCTTAGAGACATCCTCTCAACCAGAAGACCGAATGCGTTGGTTGCGGTGATCGCTTCTTCCGGGCTAGCCAATTCATTGAACACCTCGAATTCGGTCACTGCGCGGACATTCCGGCAGACCAATTCCAAGGCCACATCGTCCACAAGGCCCTGATCACCAAGCTCCTTGATGACTCAGCCGCATACTCTCGTTTCTTACAGAAGGTCTCACATAATTGTGCTGCCTGGGACCCTGAGGAAGGTGGGGGCATAAACCTCATAGACGACAACGAAGCTCTCAAAGTTGAAGTGAAGGCAATCCAACCGGAGCTGGTCAGAAAATCCGTCAAAGAATCTGCCAGCGAGTTACTGTGGCCTCTGCTCCCTTCGCAAGCCATCAAAGCCGGACAGAAAATGAACTTCGGAACCTCAACCTTTGGGAAAGCGTCTCTGAATTCTGAGTCGGCCACCTCAACGAATATAGCAGATATCCTAGATCCCTCCGTAGAGACCCAGAAGACTTGGAAAACTGGCAGAACTTCAGAAGCTTTATTTCCCAACGCAAAACCTACACCAGTACGAGATGACCGGTCAGTCCAAAACCACGACAATCAGCAAAAGGAAGAGCTTGGGCTGAACATGTTGAGCACGCGCTTCTGGGATCCAACAAGTATTGAATGGGATCCGGAACGCTTCCGTCATCCGGCCATTGATCGATATGTCTGCCCGTTTGTTTGCGAGTAAGTGTGTCACAGGCTCACTAAACGGAGAACGACTACTGATGCAACCACGTTAGGCGTATGTTCGACATTGCCGCAGATCTCGATAAGCACATCACAACCGAGCACAAAATCAAGTCCATGAAGTGTCCACAATGCTTCAAAGTGTTTCCTTCTTGCGCCGCGCTTGTAGCTCACTGCGAGAATCCTGTTAAAAAGGGATGCAAGATCCACGAGGCCGATGACTACGGCAAATTCCTCAATGTACTCACTGGTGGGTTCCTGAGCGTTAGGGAAAAGACCCGTCCTGATCACCTCAACAATCCGACAATCATAATCAAGAACTCTGAGACAGGCTTCCCGGAGTCCTACAGGCCTCCGACTGTTAGATACCTACAGTATGAGGCTTCCAAGCCGGCGGACTGGAAGGAGCCTTTAGAGGATAATAACTATAGGATTGGCGGCCTACCCTAGTGTGATCGAATTAAAGGTACGTGAAAGCCCTGCTCTATCGCACTTCACACTAAATTAGGACACCTTTTAACCTTGAAGATTCAGCTCTCTAAGTTATCAATAGAAAGGCTTGGGGCGTGAAAGCAATATATTGATGGACCTGGAAATCTCCAAGCACGAAGGTAGTACGGCTCTTGAAATGGCAAGCTCGGAATTTGTCGCTGTTCACCTGAGATCACGGTTTTTCTTCCCCCTTACCGTTCTTCATCACCTTGCCTACACTTTCACAACCACAAACTGCAAAGACCGCCCTTCACAACCCATTCCCTGTAATGTGTAGGTTGGATTCGGTGTTCTAGTATCCTCTCTGTAGTATGGATAAGGCATAAGGCTTCCTTGATCCCTGTTCACGTTTCGGTGTGGATGGATAATGGCTTCTCTTGCTGGCATTTCAAGTTCTGAATAGGGCGGCCATGGAGTTTTTTTTTTTTTTTTTTTTTTTT
>ML986581.1:752931-833394 GCA_010094045.1 Lojkania enalia
CCCCCCCCCCCAACACCTTAAATGTCTAATTTATTCTAAATAGCCAGGGCAACCAAGGTATCATCACATAATGGAGATAATAGTCTTTCTCAATGGCATTCTGATTCATTAACTATTCTAAACAGACGGTGTTAAGGCCAGATAGGCCAATCTTCTTTTCCTTATCTTTCATTATAATCATCAAAATTCCAATCCAACCGATCCGTTCTCCATGCGAGTCCCTGTGACGCGTTAATCCGCCCATCATCCTTTGATCCAGAAAACGCCAGGGATGATGCGCCACTGCATTACCATGCCAGATTCGCAAATAGAAGAAGTTTTATTTAAAAAAAAAAAAAATTAAAAATAAAAAAAATAAAAGAAGAGATACCGGATACATGGATGCGGCCACATCCAACCTCATGTCCTCCGCCTCCACAAGTATTGTGCTTTGATATTTCAAATTACGACTAACATGAATTGGGCATGATACCAATATGTACTGAGCCTCAATAGGGTATTCGCAAAGAAACTTGACAAAGGATAATCGATTGGTAGCAGGGATTATTCCGAGTTGACGGTGATCTTGCCGATTTCGCACCAGTCCTTAATGGGCTACAAAACATAGATTAGCAAAGCTCAAAACAATGAAACCTGCTTCAAATGTATAGAGTAGGGGGGAAATGGAGAGCGAGATGCGAAGGGGGGATGACATACCAAGCAGCTGAGTCGATAGCACCAACTACACTCGTTCCTCCACTCGTAGAAGTTCTTTAGTAGTAAGATGAACCCGATGAACACGCCGACCAATGCACCGGCGCGGACTAGCCACCATGCCCACCAGAGAGGCTTTCGCCCTTTGAAGAAGCCTACAGGTTGCTTGACGAACTTCTTGATGCCGGGTGAGGCACCAGCGTTCAGAGGGGTGGTATCTACGGTAGAATAAGGCGGTTCGTCTACGCCCAGGCGTTCACGGAGGGGCTGGGGAGAGTGCATTAGGCAAATACCGAGCACGAGGCCCATGAGAAAGCCGCCGATATGGGAGTAGTTATCTAAGCCCGGAAGGAGGCCAAGGACGAAAGCGATAGCCAAGTCAAGAAGGATGAAAAGGAGATCTTTGACCGGAGAGCGGCGGGAGTTCCAGTTGTAGAGCAGGTCGAGAAGGACGAGGGCTAAGATGCCGAAGAGAGACCCAGAAGCGCCCATGGATGGGATGCCTTGAGCTGCGTAGTTGCCCCCGAGCACGAAACCAAATATCCCCGCACTAAAGTATACGAGCGCAAAGCGAACACTGCCGATTTCCTTTTCCATATCTCGCCCCAGTGTCAACTGAAGTAGCAGATTAAACCCGATATGTATAAGACCCGCGTGCATGAACATCGGGATGATGAAGCGCCACCATTGGTTTGGCTCATTAGAGCGGTCATGAAAATCGGTGCCAATTTTCTGCTCTGGAACGCCGCCCATGCCACATAATTCAGAAAGCGTGCATTGGAGGGTCGGGGTAGTCCTAAAATCTGCGTCCAAGGACGCAGTGTTATTTGGGCAGGGCCAGGAAATTGTTTCATTGAGGTTGCTAAGCTCTCTAATGTTGTGCATGCAAGGCGGGTAGCGGGCGCCCATGTTTATGAGAACCCAGGAAGAGGGACCGATCATGATGTTGAATTGCGGCTTTGTTGCAATTGGGGTCTTGGTGAGCACGGCTGTACTTGTGTTAGAAGAGGACAAGCGTTGGGGAGCAATAAAGACGGCTGGGCATCGTCTTTGACATACCATTCCTGATCAACTCTCCTACGAAGACGCCAATCTGGACTACCGTCAAAATGTACACGACCCACGTTATCTTTCCGCTAAACCACCCTTTCTTCCTCTTCTTCTCTGGTATCCCATATGAGTCCGGATACCCTCTCCCCTCTGGATCGGTATTGTACCTCGTCGGGCTTGAGTCTAGCTTGCTGTGCGACTGTAGGGGAATTGCGTTCTGGTCTGCGAAAGGGTCCGTGTTGTGAGTGTCGTACCGATGTGGCTGGCTCGAAGCGCCGTGATACGCCGTGTCGTTGAACGCCGATTGACTCTGTGAGGGCGTTGACTGGTACTCGTATCGGTTGTCATCGAACGGGGAGGTCACTGGAGATATTGACTGGGCCGACTGGTTTCCGGGGACTGGTGGTAGCGGTGCATCGGTGCGGTTGTGGTGCTGCGCGGGCGAGAACGAGGAGTAGTAGTCGTTTGCAGCCATTTTGGCTCTCGCGTGCGGATGATGTCTACTTAGCACGGGAATCGAAGAGGGAAATGGAGCGGCTTGGATGATGCGGGCCGGGCGTTGGGCTTTGGAAATGCCCTCTTGTTCGTCGGATGCACAGCTGAGGCGGATCTAACGAGCGACTATGGGCGCGGAGGCGTCTCAGGATGTGAGAAGCGAGCGAAGGACACGACGGGAGCCACGCTCTTTAAAGTGGAGAGTGCGTGTCCGTGTGGTGTGTAAATTTGCGTAGGTTGTGGAGTGGAAGAAACTTGGAAGGGCTGAAGAAGGGATGCGTATGCACAAAGCCTCCGGCTGATGGAGTTGCACGCTCCACGCACAGCCCGGCGACGGCGCCCTAGCGACGCAGGCGGGAGACTCTGGCGCGAGGTGTCCACGCCGGCCAGTCACGCGCGTTGGCTGCGATTAACCCCGGGATTTTGGCCCTTCTGAAACGGCGCAGGGGTTGGAGATCTGCTGTTGCTTTGCAGGGTGTATGAAGTCATTTCAATGCGCTGCATTTTCCTCTCCATATCGACAAACGATGCCCAGTGCTGCTTGTGTTAGCCAGGCGTGACAACTACGCAGCTCGGCCAAACCGCACCGCCACCCTTAGCAGGGGAAAGCGGCCTGCTCCAGCCACCGCCCACGTGGCGCGGGTTCCGTTTTTAGAGACTGGAGTCGCTGACGTAAATGTCGACGCAGCCCTGCCTGTGACGCAGAAACGTCCCTGGGGTCGCATTATCCCCCTCACATGTTCTGCACATAGCCGTCTTATTGCCGCTCTTCCTTACCGAACTATCGCGGCAACCATTGAGAAGGCCATCTCTAAGCACTCTGAGCAATGGAAGTAGCCCCACGCACTGTTTCGGCGTGGGGGCCACATCAACCAACTAGCAAATCTCCGGTCTACATGGGCGGTACTTTGTGGATCCTCCACGCCGCTACTCTTGCAGTTAGTCCAGGGCCCTGATCGAGGCCCTGCATTCAACCGGCCCGAGCTGCTCTGTAGAATAAGCTCCGGCGTCCACAAACCCTCGCCTGAACTCGTATGGAATATACAAGTGGACGGGCAAACACTCATCCATGAAACCCCGCAAGTCCGTCTAAAATTGTATTGATCGATTGAATTACAGCGGCGGGAGTATTTCCCTACAATTTGGACACTGCAGCCGATACCGCATCCAACCCTCCAGGCACGGCGTGTGGAAGATATGGCGACATGGGGTGACCATATATGCTCTGCGCTGAAGAATCATACCGCCAAGCCCTGGCGCGTTGTCGGTGGAAGCTCCACTAGGAATAACGGGGACCTCTATATCTGTGGCGCAAATACTGCAGTCGAATATCTTCTTGCCCTTGTCTTTTGACTCTTGGGCCTTGCCCATGGAAGGCGAGGCTGCTTCGTCATCGACGGCTTGCGATGATCCGATAGGCATTGTTGCGCCTTCTTCATCTTCACGAAGAAGCCGATGGTAGTCGTATGCCGGCGGTGCCCATCCCTCACGAATGAAGAAACGTGATCCCAAAACCTCCTGGCTCGTCAAAGCCAAGATTTGTACCCATACCCAACCCGTGAGCGCCAGTAGTGCCGTGTAGTCAGGCTTGGTGTATAGGACATTGTCTGACACTGCGTAGAAGTACGTGATCGGTATTATGCGAATAGCGCTCTGTCCCAGGACAAAGTCCCAACGCAGCGCCTTTCGGCAATTGCGCATAATGTTCCGATAGATTTGGGGACACCAGAACGAGAGATAGATAAAGCAGAGAGTGTTGAAGTAGAATGATCGGACTGACGTACGAACTGTCGTAAATTGCAGTGTTGCAAAGAAGACGCCGATCAAAAGGAGGCAATAGCGACTGTAAAGCGCGCCTATTTCCGCCCTCCCGGGAACGGAAGTTCCCGTCGTATCACCCGCCGCGGTCGTGACAGTGGCAGCAGCATTTTCTGTAGGGTCATCTTGATCAGGCGCGATAATTATGGGTGCTGTTGCACCCTGCCGAGTCGCCGTCACTGGCGGAGGCAACCCTGTATTACCTGGGGGTGATGCGGTAGTGGCTTGATTAGTTGTAGTAGGAGTAGGTTGCTGTCCCGCTGGAGTCGTGGAAGATGCTAGCTGACGATCTTGACGCATCTGCTCTGTTGCTTGAACAGCCCAAATATCCATTAGGAACCTGAGCTCGAAGACCACAGAGAACAAAGCTATGAAAGCGGTGGCATATAAAGGTAGTTGAGACGTGTTGAGAAATAGGTGTACAAAGATTAGGAACAGAAAAGCAAAGCCATCCCCAAGGCCTAACATTGCAATAGTGTAGAAGCTGACGCGATTGCGGGTTGATGGCGTAGCTGTTTCTTTCATCTGCTTGATGAGGAAAATAAGTTGAACTGATAGAGCAACCGCGAAAGCTATAATGCTGTGTCTAGCTTTATCGTTATATTCCTCGGTCTTCAAGCCTGCGAGGTGGTGATTTTCTGAAGGCGGATAGTTCGGTGGGCCCTTTGATTCAAACACAAATCCACAATCCGGGGAAAAGCCGACCATAGAGAAGGACAAACGAGAACGACGGGGAAGACGAGACCCAGTCGGATATCGTAACTCATGTTCAAGCCAGTCGAGGCTATTTCGTCCGTTCGGCGCATACGCTCCTAACTGCGACTGAAATTGGATCGGATGTTGTTGCAAGAAGAGAACAAACTCGCAATGTGGATTCACCAACAACCCCTCATTCGAGCTATCCACGGCGGAAGACCAAGGGTTCCACACTGGGAATTCTCGACTGATTTGCCGTTGTATATCATCGTAGAGTGTTGAGTTTAGAAGCGTTTGAGACGCAGCATAGTGGTGCCTGGAGATTTGAAGGTGGGGTAACGCAAAGATACCGGCGAATCTTGTATAGATGTGAAATTAGTGATTGGATTCGCACCAAGGTAGAAGGGCTAAAGTTACCTGTCGCTTGTCGTGGTCAAAATTATACCCCCAAACTTGGGAAAATGTACGCCATGGAGGGTAAATTCCCACCAGTTGCCCCCAAACGAATCCTTATCTCCAATGACTAGACGAGCGGTGATCTCAGATACGGTGTGATTCTCGTTGGTCCGTACATATCCTTCCCGTTCGGTGAAAAGTAGCCGAACCGTTCCGCCAGACCCAGTCAGATTTCTATCATGTTCGGCCATTGGAAAGGGGTTCCCAGACATGGTTGAGCTATTCATATCAGACGGATGCCGTATTTTTGAGAGCGGCGAGCGTGCCCATTCACCCTCAACATATCCGGAGACATTATGATATACTGGAAGGATTTGCGAGCTTCCTAGAGTGTCATCAAAAGCAGCGTCGGCCGCCACTCCAAGCAAGCTCCTCGTCTGCTCTTTTACGCGATCCTGGACAGGGTGGAGCAGCTCCCATGCGAAGCCGTCTTCATCTCGTAGGCCTGTAAGATTCAACCACTTATCCCTGCCAGGATCAAAATCGCTATAGCGGGTCCTATTGAGGATCTCGAGTTCGTCTAATTCGTGAGCGACAACCTCGTCGAAACGCGAGCGAACGGAGAAGGATTGCTGCTGGGGCTCTGGCGAGTTGATAAGCAGCAAAAGAATTATGAAGAAAAGAAAGGACCTAGGGTCGCGGCGAACTTCCATTTATGAATATGGAGGGGTTGTGGGAGCCATCGGAGGGCAAAGTGGCTGTCGCCTGAGCTTGAATGACGTTCGGGAAGTCGTTCCGCGTCATGCGAAGTTTACGCGCCAAGAACATATTCATTGTCCGATATAGGCAGAGCGTTTAACAGACGCTATCCTTCCTAGTAGCTATCAAACCTTTCACAGAGTGCATGGTAATCTTTCCATTTATGAATGTATATCAGGCGCATTGAAGAGGGGGTATAAAATTAGCTGTATATACAGAGTGAAAGGAGTCTTTCAAATGCCGTCATGGTAGCCCAGCCTCCGAACGCCTTTTAGTAGGACTTAAACCCAACATTTTCGATGGTACACGAGTAGAGCACGAAGACACCCTTCTGTTAGAATTGCTCTAATGCGTTACAGAAAGGAAAAAGGGCCATCAGACATCTCAGAGGGTGGCGTTAGTTACCTAACGCCACCGCTGGGGGAGCTGCCTCCAAGTCGACTCTTTGGACACCTTGGCGCAAATCATTGCTACTACGCACTAAATTACCAAAGTACTTCCGTGCCACTTCTGCCTCAATTTTGAATTTGCCCGTCTCCTCCTTCTTGAGTTGTAGTTTCTCGACATTTCGCTGAAGACCGATGTGGACTTCGCTGGCAGGGCCTTTGAGCGCCCGACGGACTTCAGAGCTGATGCGAGCTGCATTGGCATGAGTATAATCGATTGCTGCAAGCTGAGCCGACAATTTCGCGCTGAGGCGATGGGGAAGGGATCGAGGAACAGAAGACACGATATAAGATACTCCAATGGCGACTGCGAATTTAATCAGCGTTCTCTTTATCACGAATGAAACAAGGTAGGACTTACCGCCAGCAATTAAGCCGGGAATGATGAGCTTCCTTAAGTTGTTGGAGCCCAGAATCTTTGCCGCACCAAGAGCACCATCAAGCCATCCTACGCCTCCGATCATTCTGCCTCCCACCACACCGGCGACAGTAACAGCCATGCTAGTGCCAGCGACTTTCTCTTGACGCTCCCACAAACTAGCAACGTCAAAGAAATCCCAAATATCAATATCAATATCGACTTGCCGAGCAAGGGCATGCATTGGCTTCCTAAACATCTTGTCCGGTCGAAACATGACATCAGCGTAAAGATTATTTCCAAGATGTAATATACCACGGTTTTTGATACCGTTGTATCCTTCTACAGCCCGTGTACGGGCATACTCCTCGCATGACCGAACAGTCTCTGAAATTTCGTGAAGCATTGAGTCTCGCAGGTCCTCCGCATACTGATAGGCAGACAGAAGCCCAGGATACGGTATTCCAAGGTCTTGTTCTCCTACCCTAATGATGCACTTATCCAGAGTATCCCGAGTGTGGCCATAAACATCGTTTGTTGTGTCTTCGACTAACCCGTCGACCATTTCTCCTGCCTCGGTCCGGGCCTTCTTCGATTCTTCATATTCTGGCTCTAGAGCGTCCATTTCTTTCTTTACTCGGTCGAGCTCGGCCTGAGCAACATCTCGATTGACCTCAGCCAAACTATGTATATCACGGAGAACATTTAGTAGATATGTCTTGGCAGGTGCAAGCTTGGATCTCGCTCGTTTCTCAAGAACGAAGCGCCGCAATGCGATCTCCAGATCCTCGAAATCTCTTACTTTCTCTGCTTCCTTGCCTTTACCTTTATCAGAGGGATCATCGTCGCCATCATCGCCGTCACCGGGTGAACCGCTTCCATCCGTAGGAATGGCGTTGCTAGAGACAAAATGCACCAACTCGCTTGACTCTTTAAATGTTGCTGGACTTAGGTGGTGTACTTGTTTCAAGATCATTTCTTGGCACCTCTTCTTATCTCGAATGTTGTCATAGCCATTGACCACCATGAAAATATAGGCCTTTTCACGGGCTGCACTGAAAATAAAATCTTTAGCTGACTGTGTGAAATGATTAGCCGCAGACACTACGAATACGACAACGTCGATCTCTTCTTGGCGGGCGAACAATGCAGTTGTCTGGACAGAATCAAGGTTGAGACCAGGAGCATCGATGAGCGCGATATCGACGACGCCATTGCTGAGCAGTGATTCGTCCACAGATCGAATGTCGCGAATATAGACTTTGCACTGTGAGAAGTGTTCGTCATCCACAACGATCTTCTCCAGGTCTTTTAGAGCAAAGACGGTGTAAGTGCTCTCATCGTGTCGATTATACTGGGACCCAATCGAGATAGCATGCACTTCCTCCACCCCACCATTCTCACGAAAATCGAGCACTTCACAGAAGATGCTAGTACATGGTTGTTGATCTTCAGGGAGTACCTTCCTTCGTAAGAGTGCGTTGCAGAAGGTCGATTTGCCGGCATTGAGATCTCCAGTCACCAGGACTTTACTCGAAGTATCCTCTATCCTCTCTCTAATGGAGTGCAAATGCCGGATGCTTCGCTGAATTTGGCCATCGAGAAGTGATGCAACGGAATTCTTCTCTAATGAATGAACTAAATCCGTCTGTGTCCGTCCGCCCATATGCAGTTCGATTTTCAAAGCCGAGAACTCGTGGGCAAGTTGTGGAGTGACCAGTCGAGGCTCCTGTTTCGATTCCTGTGCTGCCGATGCGCTCGACTCGGCTGTACTTGCATCGTTCCCAATTGATGTCCCAGCCCGTCTCGGAGGCTGTGGTCGTGGCGCAGAACGGTGGGCTTCGAGGTCGGCTAGCGAGGACTGGGTATGTTGAAGTTGCGGTCGGAAATCATTACGGTTGTGAGGTGGAAAGCTAGGTTCTGGTTGTACTACGGAGGGATAGCAGGCCGGCCATTTCATATTCATTTCCTGGAAGCTCCGTAGAGTATCGAGGGTGCCATGAATCGCGCGTCCGAGGGCGTTCTTGTTCTGGTTGTAACGGAGCTGAATGACATGGCTGCGCTGTCGGTCGTGCTCGGTATTTCCGGTGCCTCCTGGAAGGATGGGCGTTGGCGGTGGAGTGGACCTATCTTCCGACAAGTTGGGATGCCATCGTGGGCCGGAGCTATCCCCATCGACCAAGCTTCCCCCATAGCCGGAGTCATGATCTAGCATTGAGACAAGGCGAGCAGCAGCTTCCGGAGTCGATCCGGAGCCAACCGTCACATAGCCAGGGCGGACAGAGCCATGCCGAGGAATAAAGGGATCGGATATGTCGCTATCGCGGTGGTCCGATGGATAGGACGAAGAGCCCTCGCGGGGCGCAGAGCCATCGGTGGGTTGTTCGGAACTCATTGCGGAAGCTAAGCAAGGTGCGCGGAAGGAGGATTGCGCATGTCGTACTGGCGTGGGTCGGTCGGTGGGTTTGTACGTTAAAGATGCAAAAGGATGCCGCAGCGATGTCTTGGGAGGTTGTTTTTTGCTAGGGAGTGGCAACCGCAGCCAATAGCGGGATGACTAGCTAACACCGCACACAAACTTACAAGCGGGTAGGCAAACAGAACCGAACAATCTAGAGGAGGATACAGGTAAGATGCAGAAACGAACTAATTGCAGCCCGTCGAAACCGTGAATCGCGCTTGTCGCGAATTCTGAGAGTACCGCGACGCCCCGATCATCCTGCCCAAGACATTAGAAAACTAGCGCGCGCGTCCGCTTGCCCAAATAGCACTTTATTGCCTACTCACTAGTCTGGGGAGCCCAACCACCACCAACGCCTTTACAGTTCACAACGTCTTCCAAATAGCCAGCGTTACCACACAGCGCCGCCATGAATGTCGGTCAACTATTGCTCCCCTATCTGCGCCAGGACTAACACGCGCTCAGATCGTAGAATGGGCCTTTGGCAAGCGCATGACGCCGGCCGAGCGACTCCGGAAGCACCAACGAGCGCTCGAGAAAACGCAACGCGAACTAGACCGCGAGCGAGTGAAGCTAGAGAACCAAGAGAAGAAGCTGGTACAGGATATTAAGAAGAGCGCCAAGAATGGCCAAATGGGACCTCTGCGGATACAGGCTAAGGACCTTGTGCGCACTCGAAGATACATCCAGAAATTCTACCAAATGAGGACCCAGCTGCAGGCCATATCTTTGCGAATACAAGTTTGTATGGTAGATCTCAGGACTTACACTAGCTGATCGTTGGGCAGACGGTCCGAAGTAACGAGCAGATGATGCAATCCATGAAGGGCGCAACTGGTACACCTGCCGCGCATTTACTAGTACATACCTGACATCTTCACAGCACTGTTAGGAAGCATGAATCGCCAAATGAACCTACCGGCTTTGCAACGCATCGCTATGGAGTTTGAGAAGGAGAACGACATAATGGACCAGCGGCAGGAAATGATGGATGATGCGATCGACGATGTCACTGGGTTGGAGGATGAGGAAGAGGGGGAAGAAGTAGTCAATCAAGTTCTAGACGAGATAGGCATCGATCTTGGGCAAGCTGTAAGTATTGTCATTGCGTAGGTCCCGATAATGTGCTAATAACGATGTAGTTGGGCGAAACTCCGACAGGTCTTACCAACACGACAGTGTCTGAGGGGAGAGTTGCGCAAGCAGTCGGGGGAGGAGACCCAGGTGATGATGATCTCCAAGCCCGGCTAGATAGCCTACGGAGATGAGGGCTATGAGCGCCTGGTACTTATGGGTATGACGGCGTTATGGCGTGTACGATTCCATTTAGTCCCAATGATGAGTATCGCCTAAGACGGACAAAAGCAAGATGCAGGCATCCACAGATGCAAAAGGGAGCATCTTCTTAGTTCACGTAATGCCTGGCTCACTTGCGTATCCCATCCTTAGCTTGTGTCTGTTTCTGCCTGCGTATGAGCACAAGCGTTCTCCTCGGCGTATGGGCGAGGCTATTTGCGTGGATGTAGATGTAGGCAGGGCGGAGAGACTGATAGCGGCGGAGATGTCTCGTGCCTTTCATAGCGAAGAAAGACGCGCGGGCAAAAAACCAACACCGGGCCCGTCGCTTGTCTCCAAGTCGATTCGTATAAATAGTGGAAGATTCAAGCACCCTTGTTCCACAATTGCGATATCTGCAATCTATCTGGTCCCCTACTGCCTATGCAGGCATAGAGGGTGCATGGACCTAGACGAGCGTATCTAGGGCACGAGGCCTCCTGCAACCGCCCGGCTGGTGCAAGCTACTGGCTACGCGGGCGCTACCTTGGGGCCTTGGTTTTGACCGGATTTCCCTCAGGTGGCCGCGTGAAGCCACAGCTTACCTAGCCACGAGCATTGCGCGAGCAGGACCTGGATTGTTGGGATCGCTGATAGGGGAGAGACACGAGGCTGCTCCTCTCCGCTTCCTGAGGGCCGGCCAGGATTGACTTGCGCGCGCACGGTCAACCCCCGCACTCGCACTCGCTCGACCTCGTGAATGCACGTCGCCTTTCGCCAGCAACGATACCTACCCGGCATCGTCTGCTCACAGCCCTATATTTAAGCCTCTACCCTTCACCCTGCCCCGTGCCGCCAACAGTCCCCTAGCATTTCTTCTTCCGCGCTGCACCGCTCCCCGCCACGGACTTGCGTCCGACGTCATTACCTAGCCCCGGCGCCTACGTTGCCCTCCTCTTTGACGCCGTCGTCCGTCCGCACCAACACCCCCTCGACACCGACTCCACTGCGAGACTCGCTCTTCTGCGCGTTATCTGGGGAGCGACAACGCCATTGGTATGTGATCACCGCGGCGCCCCTGGGCTTGGTAATCCTCTGGTCCCGTCGGTCCCGCCAGCTGGCGTACCCCTCTCTCGTCGAGATTGTCCTCGGGGGCCTCGTGCGAAGCTGTGCTAACGTCGGCATGTCGCCAGAGCAGTAACGCCAATCAAGAAATCTCATTACCCTCTACCTCCCCTGACTATCGACGATTGCTGCCTACCCCCTCATCCGCGTGTGTACCGGCCCCCGCGCGAAACCTTCAACCTGGCTGGAAACAAGCGACGGAGTTTCTCCAGCCAAGGAGGCCTCTTAAACAGAATGTTTGGCACTTCCCCGGGAAAAGATGATGAGCTAGACACAGCTACTCCAATAGAAACAAATAAGGGTACTTCGATCAACGAGGCAAATTCCGGCGGGGAGAAGCGATCTAGCACTCCGTCAGCAACCCTGGACCGCAAAAACAGCGATGCCACTCCCGCCAGCGAGAAGAAGCGGAGAAGCAGTGGAGTCTCGCGTGTGGGCAATATGTTTGCAAACGCAAAACAGTCATTACATCTACACGGATCCTCGCCGACATCTACCTCGAACAGCTCAGAGAAATCCGCCCAAACGCCTATACAGAAGCTTGGCAAATCCGACCCCGCGCTGAGCGTGCCGCAAGGCTCCCAAAACAATTCTGCTGGCGAATCCATGCCTGGCCCGCGCTCCACGTTTAAAGTTGGCGTGACTGAAGATAAGAATAAGAAATGTCGGCGGACTATGGAAGATACTCATGCATATCTCTACAATTTCCTTAGTACTCCAGCGCCTTCTTATAGTGCAGATAAAAGTCGAAATTCGGCCTCAGACTCGACCTCAAGCCTTTCTGATCCCTCTACGCAACCTGTGGTAGAATCTGATAACGGGTACTTTGCAATTTTTGATGGCCATGCCGGGACATTCGCTGCCGACTGGTGCGGAAAAAAGCTACATCTACTTTTAGAAGATATGATTAGGAAGAATCCCAATACGCCGATACCAGAGTTACTCGACCAAACTTTCACGGCTGTGGATCAGCAGTTAGAGAAGTTACCCTTGAAGAATAGCGGATGCACGGCCGTTATTGCAGTGCTTAGGTGGGAAGACCGTGTACCCAACGCCCAATCTTCCACTGGTTCTGTTCTTTTTGCTCCAGCTGCAGTCAACGCTGTAAAAAATGCGACCGACAGCGGGGAGAAACAGACCGACGCGCCTGACACTGCATCTACCTCTGAGTCGAATGCAGAATCGCAGGCCGCCACCCAAGACTCGCGTAAAGAACACCCTGCGGAAATCAGGCTGCGTAGCGATGCCAGTCGCCAACGAGTACTATACACGGCGAATGTTGGAGATGCTCGGATTGTTCTCTGCCGTAATGGCCGAGCTCTACGACTTTCGTACGACCATAAAGGAAGCGACGAAAACGAAGGCCGTCGTGTTACTAGCGCAGGTGGACTTATCCTCAACAATCGTGTGAACGGTGTTCTCGCAGTGACCCGCGCTCTCGGCGATGCTTATATGAAAGACTTGGTTACCGGGCATCCGTATACGACAGAGACAGTAATCCAGCCGGATCAAGACGAGTTCTTGATTCTCGCTTGTGATGGTGTAAGTTCGACTGCTTAATCCTATTTGATATCAAGCTAATACTCAATTTTCGTAGCTATGGGACGTATGTTCCGATCAAGAAGCCGTAGATTTGGTACGCCATATTCAAGATCCACAAGCTGCCTCGAAGACCTTAGTCGACCATGCTCTAGCGCGATTTTCCACCGATAATTTGTCATGTATGATTGTCCGTTTTGATAACAAAGCCCTGAAACAGCGCAAAAACGAATCTCTGCTGGGAGTAGACGGCGATCCAGGTGCAAAAACAGGAATAAGCGAAGCAGACGCGCTTGTTTCTCAGGCAAGGAAACAAATGGGTGAACCTGAACAGGCAATAGAGAGTGCTGCGGCCGAAATGATCATGGAAGAGGAGGAGATGTCTGAACCGGGACCAGAGCTAAATGTAGACGCCTTGAAGGCGGCCCAGAAGAATCCTTCGTAGGATATGTGCGGCTGGAGCGAGTAGTTTGGAATGCGGTGTATCAGGACAAGTGCTTTAGGAATGGCGTCCAAATGAAGAGAGTATCTGATGTTTGTTGGAATGGGGGAGGCATTTTGGTTCAACTCTGTACTAGTCAAGTTTCTCTCTCCCGACACATCGTTTGATGTAAGCTGTACCAATGAAGCCAGGCGTTGCATGGTCTGTCGAATTAGGAAGCGCCAATACTCAATTCACATTCTGAAGTAAAAACCCCGCAATGCCCCTGTGACGTTGCAGTGAATATGATCTGCTCTGATCTGATCTAATCGCGAACCCCGAAGTGAACACAGACCAAGCCCCACTTTTAGCGCGTGGGCAGCTCGTTAATTACGGTGCCATCAACATCACGACCAGCGGCTCGACCTCACGGCACCCCCGGCTTGCCCCAGATCCACGCGCCCGCCTGCCCGCAGCTCTAGCTCCTCACATCACAGCGCGCCTAACCGATACTTAGCTCCATGCGGCTCCGTCCAGCGGAGCACCGCAGCTACGATGTCTGGCGCAGACATTGCCGACTCCGTGACACCGGCTTCCATCAATGCCACGGCTAGCGACGTACCCCAGGATCAGCCCGCGTTTGTTGCTCCGAGAACCTATCTCGAGCAGGTCCGGCCCATCATCCCTCCCAAACCCCTCACTGCCATGGACTGGGAGCAGATGGAAGCCCTAGTATGTATCCGGCATTGGTATGTCGTGCGTGGAAGCTGACGCCAGGCATAGAAAACGATACGTGCATTCTTAAAAGTCCGCACTAGTTACGACGTGCTGCCGCTTAGCTTCCGCCTAATTGTCTTTGACACGTCACTCCTGGTCAAAAAGAGTCTCAATATCCTTATACAGAATGGTGGGGCAGCTGCGATTTGCCTCGAGACCGTGGCGGCTAATGCATGGGTTAGGTATTGTGTCGGCGCCCTTGTGGGATTCCAAGACTTCGACATTTGCGGGCCTATTGACAACATCGGACTATATCAATGTCATTCAATACTACTGGCAGAACCCTGATGCTCTAGCTAGGGTGGACCAGTTCCGCTTGAATAGTCTTCGAGGTGAGTGATTTAGACGCAGCAGCTAATAGGAAAGCCCCGACTAATTAAGTAGATATCGAGAAAGCTATTGGCGTAACACCGATTGAGACGGTTTCCATTCACCCTGACAGGCCTCTGTATGAAGCATGTCGGAAAATGCTCGAGTCCCGAGCGCGTCGTATCCCGCTTGTTGACGTCGATGACGAAACGCACCGTGCCATGGTTGTGAGCGTAGTGACACAATACCGCATTTTGAAATTCGTGGCAGTCAACGTGAAGGAGTTACAAAAATTGCGGAAGCCGTTGAAAGATCTCAATGTGGGAACCTACTCAAATCTAGCCACGGCCTACATGGACACTCCGGTCATGGATGTTATACATGCGCTCGTGAAGAAAAACATCTCTAGTGTTCCCATTTTGGAGAAGGACGGTGGGCCTCTCTTACCAAGTCAGTCTATGTGCTTTTGTGCTTCCACTAACTTGGAGTAGGCTCTGTTGTCAACGTATTCGAAGCTGTGGATGTTATTACGCTAATAAAAGGCGGCAACTACGATGACCTCAATCTGAGCGTCGGAGAAGCCCTTCTCAAGCGTTCCGATGTGCGTTGCCCCGCAGAACCCCTAAGGTTTTCCACTAACATGCCATAGGAATTCGCAGGTATCTATACATGTTCCATGAATGACAGCCTCGCCACCATCTTTGAGCAAATCCGCAAATCCCGGGTCCACAGACTCGTCGTCATCGATGAGGAGAGCAAGCTCAAGGGCGTCCTGACGCTCAGCGATATTCTTGAATACATCTTGCTCGAGGGTGAGGAAAACGAGTAAGCGACTGAGTATTAGGCATCTTGGGTACGGTATTCCGTATATGTTATGATATGTAGGTAAAGAAACTTGGCGGAGAGCCGCACAGCAAGCATTTTAGCGCTGGTGCAATGCATAACTGAATTGGCATGGATGGCGAATTAGGCTTGCTCATTTTCTGGAGGCTTCTACAGTGAATATAGATATTTCCTTGTGTGGAGCATTTTTCTTGCCTCGTTGCTTAATCTATAGCCTGATATTGGTTAGTAGTGCTCAAAATTTCCATTTTGTGCCACTTTACCATTCTTCTAGCTTTTTTAATAATCAGTTTTTCAAGCTGGTCAATCTCTAGGCGCTGTCGCTTTCCTTTAGTTGTTGCACTTCGAATTTGTTCCAGGAAGCCAGCAAAGCTATTGATCAACATAACAACCTGCTTAGAGCTCTTTCTAGCCCTAGACTTGGCCTCAGTATTTCTAGGTCTAATGATCTTTGTATGGGCATCGAGCTGTTTGCTAGCCTCAGGAAGAGAGATAGGAACTTCCACCTCGGGATTTGTGATTGGTGGGCTTTGGATGTCGTCAGAGGCCTCACTTGGCTCCTTATTGAATGAGACTTCGCAGTCGCCGCCAAATCGTCTCTCGATAAAGCGCTTCAATTTACACCATTTGCCATGCGCATGCTTGGCTTCATCCTCAGAGACTGCGACCATTTCCGGGCGCACAGAGAAGGTGCTTTTTACCTTCCATCTCAGCGGGGTACCACCGTAAGAGAGATCTGAAGGATTTGAAAGCATGCTTTGAGGTGGGATTCGGGCGTGAGTTTGCTTCATGTTCGGGACCAAGGGCGGGGAGATCTGGGGCTTTAGTCCCGATGAGACGGGGGCCAGAAGATGGTCACTGGTGATGATAGATTTCTTGGTGACGGAGTCGAGCATCTTTATGGTGGATAGCGACTTAGAGGTTTTCTTAGTTGTTCCGAAAGTGAGGATTCCCGTGGTCATTAGGTGTCCTAAGAGGCAAATAAGAGTTAATTTTAGATGAGTGAACATCACAAATTGCATTTGCAGGAGTGGTGTTCTAAGGATAGAGGTGGATGTATGGACGAGGGATACAGTGGTAAGAGAGGAGTGTGATGTGGAATGAGACCAACCCGCGAGTGACTTGTTACTATAACTCCCTCCGACGCGAGACGCATTTTGCCATATATAGACGCGTACACATGCCATAGTTTGTGAAGTGATGGGGGAAGGCTTTCACTGATTTTCTTTAAGGTTCGAGTGGTGACGAGCATGTTGTTTACATCAAGGTGGTGAAAGACTTGAGGAAACTGCGTCAAATGACCCGCGTAATTCGCACACCAAGCTTACCGAAGAGAACGAAATGAGTCATCCGCTGCCTCAGGTCGCGAGTAGTTAGCGGTGAGGCGAATATTTAAAAGTTGCTTTGAACGGTCCCTTTGGGTTGCCAGCAAATCTCATCATCATTCAGTGTAGTCATCATCATAAAGACCCGTCGTAGAGCCTACAATTATCTTCAGCAAAATAGGCAGCAGTATTGAGGGTACCGAAGCGACAATATAAGCCATGCAAAGCTACACGCTTTAACTGGGTGATTATCGCATATTGCTTTAAATGAACCACCTTTCTCGCTGTTAAAACTATGCCATCAGCCAGATTTCTTCATAGTAGAATATTGCAATCAAAGCAGCCGGACTATAAGTTAGCAGTAACTTCTATATCATTTACAAAGCTATACCGATCTCGAAGAAGATTGCTACCGCAACCAATCACCTTCCCCCAAATTTCATAACACCCACATTTCTGCTTGGAAAGGTATTTGGTTTTCCAAGTTGTTAGCGCTGGTAGTTTTGATTATACAGCACTGCCTCAGAGAAGCCCAAAATGGCTTTTATATTAGATGTCGAGAACCTGGCTTATCGTGGTATTTCTCTCATTTTCCACCTCCACAATAAAGTTAGTTCAATACTTCCTAGAGGCCGCTTTTGGTCTCAATCGATGTTCGATATGGCCCTGACGTCTACGAGATGGCCATTTCGCTTCTTAGGAAGTTTAGGGGCTGTAGCGCAAATTGATGGACTAGATATTACGAAGTGTTATAGTACTAAAATATCAAGTGGCAAGTTGTGACTACCCGGCTCCATCTGGGTCAATATATTCATGGTTGTCAGTTTGCCACGTCATGGATGCAATGGGTTTATTTTCTGATTGCTAACATAAAGGATACTAGCAAAGAATGCACGGCGCCTTGCAACCAACTTGTTTAAATTCTAGCTCTTTATTCTCGTTTCACTAGGTAACTACAAACAGTAGAAATCATCTCGAAGACAATAAATGACACGAGATAAGAACACCAGACCCCCGGCTCCTCTAACGATGAAGCTATATCAGCTAAGCAAATCTTTGGTGACAGTAACTCTTTCAGAGATTTACCTAAACCGTACTAGCTCTTCGTAGTGTTGTAGGCAAACATTATAAAAAGTGGCCTATACAAGCAACTGCTCGCTTTCTCCCTCTCTTTCAATCTTTCTTTTCTCATAGCATCAGTTCGTATTGGTAAAATTCTCAATTACCATTAATTCTGACTGTTAATTTGATCTGGTGTGGTACCGGGAGCCTCCAATTACCGAATCTGTCGAGTACTTAGTTTCCGTATCCTCGGTTCTCTGATCCACCCTGAGATAATTCCGATTTGGAGACCCCACCTCCCCCTCACGACCCCACCATAGCACTCCATATCACGCTGTCTCAGCCGCGCAGATTGATGACTTCCGGTTTTTCTCGTTCCTTTTGGTACCCTTGATTGAATCATTCAATTCCAGTCAAGATTTCTTTTCGGGAAATTGGTGGATATTCAAAATGTCAGGTAGGCAATCACGTTGATATATAGACCATGTTTGTTTGCACTGCGAATGACAAGTGACGTAGCAAAACATTTCATCAACGACCCCACACACCTTGTCAACACGGCGCTGTTGTCTATTCCACATACGAATCCCTCCGTAGCATGTGATCTCGAGAACAAGATCATTTATAGGAAACCCAATGGCTCGGCACAAGTGTCCGTTGTATCTGGCGGTGGCAGTGGACATGAGCCATCTTTCGCGTCCTTTGTCGGTCATGGATTGCTGTCAGGTGCTGTTGCGGGGACGATATTTGCAAGCCCGAGTGCTGAGCAGATAAAGAGATGTATTCTGCATCGTGTAGAGAAACAGAAGGGTGTATTAGTCGTTGTTATGAACTACACCGTGAGCCTACCGTCAGCCAGGGCGCGGATATAGCTGATAAGTTAGGGTGACGTGCTGAATTTTGGAATGGCAGTTGAAAAGGCCCGAGCGCGCGGTATTGAAGTAGATATGGTTATAGTAGGGGATGATGCTGGCGTCGGAAGAGCTAAGGGAGGCAAAGTAGGCAGGAGAGGAATAGCAGGGACAGTCCTCGTACAGAAGATTGCCTGCGCACTCGCTGCCAAGGGGTTCGTATGCCCTTTACTCACTCCGACTCTTTATTACTACTTTCTTGGTCAGTTGTTGGATTTACTGACCCCCCCTTAGAGCAAGCTTACGAGAAGTCTCGGACATTGCCAGACTAACAGCAAGGAACATCGTCTCAATAGGATCATCACTCTCACACGTACATGTTCCTGGACGCGCCGCGATGAGCGGCGACGATGAACTCAAAGATTCTGAAGTCGAGATTGGCATGGGCATTCATAATGAAGCTGGTTCAGAACGTAGGATTACTGACTTGCCCGGATTGGTGAAGACGATGCTCTCGCACTGCTTAAATACGGCGGATAAGGACCGTAGCTTCCTGGAGATTACTCCAGGCGATGAGGTTGTATTGCTAGTGAACAACCTCGGTGGAGTTAGCGTCTTGGAACTTGGGGGCATCACTAACGAGGTAGTGGAACAATTGGCAAATGACTGGAAGATAACGCCGGTGCGGATACTGGCTGGGACCTTTATGACCAGCCTAAACGGTCTTGGTTTCAGTATTAGCCTGCTGAAGGTCGTAGATACTGGTCTTGGGAGTGGCAAGTCATTGCTGGAGCTGCTAGATGCGCCTGCAGAAGCCAGCGGATGGCCGGCCGCCATCACAACTGACACATGGCGGAAGCAAGGAATAATGTTCGTGCCGGAAGAGCAAGGAGACGGAGAAGAAATCCAGCCAAATGATTTGAGACGTGCGTATAGGTATAAAGAGCATTGACTAATATGCTAATAGGGAGTTAGTGGATTTCGCACTGGCAAAGTCGACCTTGACGACGGCGTTAAATAGGTTAATCGTAGCGGAGCCCGAGGTAACAAAGTATGATACAATTGTTGGTGATGGCGATTGCGGCATCGGGCTAAAACGTGGTGCTGACGGTTAGTAACATTGAAATTGTAGTGTTTTCACATTCTGACACTTCGCAGCCATTTTGAAGTTACTAGAAAGAATGAAGAAGACAGATGACGCGCTCGTCTTCCTACAAAACATTATACAAGTCGTCGAGGTAACAATGGATGGGACATCTGGCGCCATCTATGCAATTTTCCTGAACGCGCTTGCACATGGCCTGCGACAAAATGCGCCATCATCACCTCAACCAATCACTGCAGATATCTGGGCCAAAGGCTTAGAATCATCTCTTCAGTCATTGAGTAAATACACACCAGCGCGACCCGGAGATCGAACCCTGATTGATGCTCTCTATCCCTTCGTAAAGACGCTCTCAAAAACCGGGAGTATTGATGCGGCGGCACAAGCGGCCGAGGAAGGAGCGAAAGGGACAAGGGGTATGAAAGCTAGTCTAGGTCGGACGGTTTATGTAGGAGGAGAGGGTTGGCAAGGCGTTCCGGATCCTGGTGCTTATGGTCTCGCCGAGCTTCTGCTAGGTTTGAGTGAAGGTCTAAGGCTATGAAAACGGTTCTTAATTGGTAAAGCGCCGGATTGAGGCCCTATGCAATTCAAACCCCTAACTCCATCGTAGGGGACTAAAACATCCCTTAATCTTCATTGCCATGAACTTCATGAAGCTGGATATATTCTAACTCAACAAAACAAGGATCACAGAGTCACCTCGAATAAACCTAAATATGAGTTAGCTAGACTTTTGAGTATCTCCTCGGAACTAACACACATCTTGCTGATGAACCGGTCCTTATTGATCTTCCGACCCTTCTGTCCATTAGCGAGGCGCGGGGTTTCCGTCCACATCTCCTTGGCATTCTCTAGGACCATATTACAATGCCTATCGAATGCTTTAACACGAGCCAGGATTTTTCGATTGTTCCGGCACGAAATGAGGACTTGGGTCCGAGAACGAACGGCGGTTTGAAGGATCGATAATGGGCCGGTTGTCATCTCATATTCCTCGACTTGAGCTATCTCGTACTCGCTGTAGATCACTTAGTTATTGAACGTAAGGGAATCAGTAAGTGGTAAATTTGTACGTACGTCAGCTCAGCGCGAGGCTTAGCGACAAGCTCCCTGTAAGTGTTAGCGTCCCTTTTACTCGGAGCGAATGCAGGCTCAACGTACTGTATTCTCTGGTCTGGCATGTTGAACTAGGTCGAAGTGAGTGATCGTTCGGAGAGCTACTCGCTCGTTGGTGTGCTGCTGATCAATGGTTATACCTGGTAATACTAAAAAAGAAGGCGTCTGTCGATGAGATGGCCCCACCGGTTGCTGTGGTGAGTGGTGTGGAAGCTCGGATTCAGCGCTTTGGATTGGGAAGCTTCCGTGCGCAAAGTAACCTAGGCTGGCGGCCTCGGTTGGAGCACGTAGGGATGGTGTTGGAAGCGCCTCCTTTTTGGAGGGTGTGAAATTCTTGCAATTTCAGCAGGTCGGTCGGTGGAAATTCGACGTGCGGGAATCGACTGTGGAGCGGTGTTGTGATAATGTCACGGTGGAGTAAAGTTATGAGAGGGAGCAATCGCCTAATCCCTGCCTCGGATTTTCGTTCGGCCGTGAACGAGCCAATGAGGACGCGTCATACACGCGAGGCTAACATGCGTTCCGAGCTCCATCTTGAAGGTCTAGCATCCGTCATCTCTTACCTTCACGATCTCTGCAATAGTTTCCCTCGCCTTATTACACGCTCACTGTGGGACTTTTCTGTAGCCTATAGCCTCTGGGAGTTATATCAAGTTTCACTCACACATTTCATTTCAATCGCTGTCTACGCCGTCTTTTCTCTTACGATTCTGTGCATCGTTTAACGCGTTCGCGATGATCGGCTGCCAGCCACCTCCCGCGATTGAGGACCACTAACCACTGTCCCTTTCAAGCTTTCATATAATTGCCATCCCTCGCCCTCGCGCCTCAGCAGTCCCATCATCATTCCTGCCATTGGCAAGTCATCCTGTCGGACATGGCATCGCCGTCCACCCGGGAGAGTGATTCCCAGCAGCTCGTGCCTGCAGGTTCGGCAATGGACCGAGATAGTGGAGCTATGGACGAGATACCGCGGCGGATAATGCGAGGCAAGCACTGATAATGTTATGTCATTTTCTATATCTAACGGTACACTACCTATAGTCAAAGTTCTTTACACATTCGACGACAAGAACAAATCCAATTGTCTCGCTCGTTTGCCCAACGCGTTGAATATCCCAACTGTGTCTCTTGATGAGACTACACAGGTAGGAGTAATTGAGCTCAAATCATGTATACAAGCAATAGTAGCGGCAAGGTAAGTTTGAAGGCTTTTGCCGGAAGACGTGTCGCGTGGTCTTGATTACTGAATGATCCAGTCCTGAACTTGTTGCCAAACTTGGCCACGACTATACGGTCTACGCGTATGACTACTCAGAATATGAGACTCCTCTTGTCGGTCAAGGCATGCTGTCGTGGATTCTTGCCTCGGCTTCTACAACACCTAGCGCTCCCGCCAGTCAATCCCAAACTATGGTTACTGGTCGCGTATGCAAGAATATCCTAGGACTTTTCGCGAATGGGATCAAGGAGACTTTAGAGGTGAAACTTAGACTTGTCCCCGTACCTACGTGTATGCAAAAGGAATACGTGGAGAATATGGAACGATACCACAGTCTGAGTAAGATTGCGTCGGAAGGCCTCGATTATACTGCCTGGACAGACTGGCTTAAGGCGCATCCCGCCATCGGACAGCTATCACATCCTACCCCGCAAGAAAGCCCCCAAAGAAGCGGACAAGACCCTCCTGGAGGCGTCGAGTCACTTCATGGTCTGCTTACCCGTCAAATAGCACAAGAGGGAGAGGCTAGGAACGATCAGTATCCTGAGCAGCACGAATTACCGTACAATTCCCAAGAGACCAGAGCTTCTAGTCCTGCCATGAGCACGAGATCCTTCCATCATTATCAGGGCCCAGAGTCACGCCCTGGATCAAGAGGTTCCTTTCGAAGTGAGCCGGCCATGCAACTGCAACCTCAATCACAGTTTCCCGGTTCCGTTCAGTATCATCAGGATGAAGGCCCGCCTAAAAAGAGAGCGCGTGTAACGAAAGCCAAGAGACCGAAGAAGACAGCATTGAGTGCGAATAACGACTCGCTTCGGGTTACTGCAAGCACTGCAGCTTCGGTTCGACTACACAGGCCAGTAGCAACAAATCCTGCCGCGGCGACTGCTTCAAGTGAACAAATTCCCCGAGCACCAACACCCCGCCCTGGGGATGTTGCCTTTCGAATAGATCATGACATCCCACGGCGTCCGCCTCCAAGTCTGTTGAGGTATGCTTCTCTAGATGAAACACGCCCTCTTGCCTCACCTTACGAGTCAGCACCGTTTTCCGACAATGCGGTAGATTCTGTCGATGATGAGAGAGGACCGAGTCCTGTCGAGACACCTATGGATATACCTTCCTCGCCACCGATACTGCCACAACAGATTGAATCGCCTGCTCCCTCTAGTCCCGGATTGCCCACTCTTCCATACCCTACTGATTCTGGATTCGTAAGTGATGTGGCGATGGGGAAGGAAGATGAAAATATGGACAGTGTAAATCGACAATGGGAAGGGTGCGACCTCCCTGTGCCCACTGATACGAGAATTCGGGCAAAACCGGACAGATCCCACCGAGATTGGATGGAGGTTACTCCAGGCCCAGTCGAATTGTTACCTAATTCATATATCCCAAAACCCAAAACGTATCCCCGATCACGTCAAATGCAATCAACTACGGATGGGACCGACATGCCAGCCGAAACGCTCCCACAGACTATAGAAAAGACTTCATCGTCTACCTCTAGCGCCAGCGCCGATCAATCGGGCCTCACCTCCCAAAGCCAGCGCATGCCGGACGGTGTTAATGCGAGTTCTGCTACTGACAGTCTAATGGTGGGCCTGGGGCAGGATGCAAAATTTGTTCTAGATCCCCAGGCCCAAGTATCCCAACACCAAACGATGGCACAATCTTCCCAAATAATCACTCCGCTGCAACCGCAGCAATCATTCATGAGTGTAGATTCACCAGACACCAGTGGCTCAACTGCCCCCTTCTCTGATGATAATGACGTGGTAGAATTACCCAGTCGTTCCACTACTCCCAACCTACCCTCTAGCATCCTTCCACGGCCGTTCAAGCCTCCTCAAAAGTCGAGGAGTCTTCCGAGATCACATACTTGGTCGGGTGAGCCTATATCAGATGCACCCATTCCCGTGGAAGGAGCTCTGCGGAATCCCCGTAGTGGTTCTGGAGCAAAACGAAAGCAGCGTCTCGTCGAGAAAATGAATGCATCCATCATGGCTGGAGAGCTGCCGACATATTGTAATAACTGCGGCGAGATTGAAACGCCTACCTGGAGGAAAGCTTACACTAGGGTTGAGGACGGGTCACCTGCTGGCATTGTTATCTCCACAGAAGGGGCTGGTATAGTGGCATTCGAAGTCATGGATCCCAAGGAGGATTCGACTCCACAGTACCGTATCTTCAAACAAGTGTTAGAACAGGGAGAGAAAGAGTCTGATTCATTCACACAAATTACACTATGTAATCGTACGTGCCTTCCTTCCATGATTCCGCATATCATTAACTAACCATATAGCTTGTGGTTTATGGTTAACCAAGAAAGCCGCTATGCGACCGGCAGAGCTCTGGGCTAAAAAAATTCAAGGCAATCAAGATAAACCAAAACGGAGAAGAAATCCTCCCAAAGGACCGCCGCAGAAGAGAGCGAAGGGACCAAACGACAATACTCCTTCTGATGCCATGGTGCCTTATTCTGAGCCTGTCATGCCTCCCCCAATTACTGGCTCGGTTGATGAGTATGTGCAACCACCTACGAGATCTCGCACAGCCAGCTTTCAATTCGCTGCTGGTACTGATGTGGATGATGCATTCGCTGCTGCCGCCCTTGAACGAGCTATACAGTCTAGTCCCCCGGGGTTCCAGGGGAGCAAGGAATCGCCCATCAATCTCGAGCCAGATTTGACTCCCAAGCCAACGAGACGCTTGCTGTTTCCCTCACCGCGTAAAGCAGGGGAGGTCAAATCTTTGGGCGATGGTAGCTCTGCGTCACCGACCGACAGACTTGTTCGTAAGCCGGCTGAGCCCCCAGTGCGACTACCTAACATGGACGACGAGATCGACAAAGAGAATTGTCCCCCACAGACAGAACGGGAAGTTGATGACTTGGCGCACCTGTTTGACGACCGTACTACTCCCAAGACCACTCCAACAAAGGGCGCCTGTTTACCAGATCTACTCAAAACTCCTACGCCGGGATCGAGGCGACGAGCTGCGCTCACTCCTAGAGGGCGAACAGAAAACAGCGTAAACGCTTCCTTTCCGGGACCGGTTACGCCATCCCGTGCTCTTTTGACCCCGAAACGCTCTGGAAGAGCGGCAACTGTAGCACCTTTGACGCCCTTCACCGCTCAGTTAAACGCGATCTTGTCGGATTGCGGGCATAGCTCACCATCACAAAATTTTGACTTCTCGACTTTCCCAACCTTTAATTCTCCCGGACGGAATGTAGACATTTCGGCTTCGTTTGGGAACCTCATTTCTGATGATTTCTTGTCTAGCGATCTTCCCATGCCAAGTAGCCCGCCCGGAAATTTAGAGTTCTCTCTGTATGAGGATCCTGCTACGAGCACGGTTGGACTTTGGAGCGGACCGAGCATCTTTGAAGGAAGCGACGCGATTGTCTTTGAGGACGCTGAGGGAAATACCAATCGGGATGCCAATACCTCGCAGATCCCTGAAATTTCCGTGGATTTTGCCGCTATGATTGAAGAAGTCGTAAGAAGTGGCAGTGAGGAGGCGAGGGGCAAAGACGATAAGTATAGTGCCGAAATCACACGCACAGATGGAAGCAATAATGCTACTGAAATTACGCATGTCAGCGAAGATAAGAATAGTGATGAAGATGGGAACGAAGAGATGGATACTATTAGCGGTGAAGTCCTTGATGCAAAGGGTGATACCAGCTGCGCCAGAAGGACATCCGTTATTGGGGGAAAGAGTAGCACCAAAAATATGGATATTCATGAGGACAAGGGCATGCCCTAAGCCGAGATTGCCAAAGATTCATGGCGCAGCACTGGATCTGCCATTGTCAATAAGGAGACGACTGTTGCGGAAAGCACACCCGTCAATGAGGATAAGAGCAGTCAGAAATAGACGACAATCATGAAGCAAAAAATAGTCCTTCGTTCACGGTCGCTGATAATGATGGGCGCATTTCCGGAAGCATAATTGTCGATGAGGAAAAGAATAGTTCGAGATCACAGAATCTGACGAAGAAAAGTGCTCTGAAGTTCAAGCAGAGGGTAATTCTGTGCTCGTTGCTCCTACGAAGACTGCGTGATAATTGTGGTTATATAACGAATCGAGTGTCCTTTATGATTTTCTTTGGTTGGGCACTTAGGCGTCATGATATATGAAGCAATGATGGCATGATTGTATAGTACCACACAAGGCGCGTTACCTTTTCAGCTTCAGCTTCTTAGGTTTCACGACCCATCTAGCGATTTGGTGTTTCACCATGTTACAATGCAATACAAGTAACACAAATGACATCTTAAATTGTTCAACTATTGCTTCTTACATTACAATAAGCTTATAACCTATCTGATGATGACAAAGCAACTAGGGGTATCATAGCTTCCGAATTTCCTCAACTCCAAAGGGAAAGTTGCGTATTTCGCAAAAGATAATGTAGATGATGGTCAACATAGCGAAATGAATGCTAAATGCAGGGAAGAGATCGCTTTGAGCGTGAATATTTTCATGCTCGTGCTCCATAAACGTGTCAACTAGTCCTCGAACCCGAAGAAAGCATTGTCGAATTGGGTGTGCTCGGGCATGTCGTTGTCTAGATTGAACAGATCGTCCATACTATCTGTGACCATGGCATCGAATAGATCGTTTGCGGCGTTATCTGTCATTTCTGGTTCTGCTGCCAGCTGGCCTGTTGAGGATTCTGCTGGCTTGTTTACATTGGGTGGCTCTGCCGTAGGTTGATCTATAGTCGAATCGGGAAGTTCTGGGATTGGAAAGTCAAGGTCCATGTTGGTGTTTATCTGCGTGTTCGTGTCATCGCCGCTTTTGGCAAAGTCCTCGAGGCCGCGTAGAAGGGAGGGTCCCGAGTCGTCGAGGTTGAAGCCGAGGTCTGGACCGTCCATGTTGACGTCTCCGGAGCCATCTGCCGGTAGACCCAGCGCACTATCATCGAAAATGGCGTCAAAATCGAGTTCGTTATCTTGAAGGTTCGCGGTCGTAGGAGTCGGATCGAATAGAGGGTCTGGCTGGGACGCAGACGGATCTATCGCGGGCGGCTGCTTTGCTTCTGTCTTGGCAGCTTCGGGCTCCGCACTGGCCTTTTGGTCGTTTTGTGTCGCGGCTTCGGCCTGCTTCGATGTATCCTTCGGGTCGGCCGCGGGCTCTTCAGTCTTTACCGGCGCCTTCTTCTTTGCGGAGGATTCGGCGGCCAGACGTTGGCGTTCGGCAGCTTCTGCTTGTTCCCGCTTCAGGCGATCTGCTTGGAGCAACGCAAGGTCCCGTCGTAGTACCGCCTGCGATAGGTGCAGCTCGTTCTCCAGCTCATCCAGGGAATCTTGGAAGCGCTCATGGGCGGCGGGGATAGCGCGCTTGAACTGGAACTGCTGGCGACCGTAAGCATCGCCGCGATGGATCTCTTTGATGTAGCGACCGCTCTGGACTAGCTGTGACACGGTCAGCGCAAGGCTCTGGGGAGATACTGTAGGGCGCGCATACAACGAGGTTCATCATGGCCTGCAATTGATCGAGGGTGTGTGCTGCGGGGAGCGCTTTGGGCTGCTCCGGCGGCGGCGCATCGTTGGGCTTGATGGTCGCCATAGTGGTGGTGGGGGTTTAGATGTATAAAGGCGCTAGTGAAGTGAGGCGCGAAGTAGGAAAGGTGAAGCCGTAGCTAAAGGTGACGGGTGCGGGTGCGGGTGCGGATGAGGGTGAGGGTGAGGGTGAGGGTGAGGGTGGAGGGTGAAGGCGAGATGTGCTGGTGAAGGTGAAGCTCCCTCAGTCCCCGCGTCTATCCAACCGTGGATCAAGCAATTCACGTCCTGCCGTGCCCTGCGCCGATGTAGGTGAAGATGGACCGACAAGGCTCACACCCAAGGCCGACGGATTTGCGCGTGCCCACCAGCTTCGAGGCAAGCTTTAGTCGCTAACCTTAACTTGTCCCTTGTTTCAGACGAGCGCTTTTGATACATACATGCACAGGTAGATCCATACATACAGCCTGCCAAGCCCCGTGAAAATTTCGCCCTCTGCCTGATATTCACACCCCCTCCCCCCACCACACGGCCGACCGCGCACAACTCACCGCGCTGCCTCAGGTCGCACCGCTGCCACAGCTGCAGGCCGGTTCACTGGCGTCAGCGCTAGCCCTATGCTCGCCGATGTGATTGAGTGGTGGCATTCACAGGCGCGCTGCATGACAAAGCGCGTAAAATACAGCTCTATTATACGGCCCTGCAAACTGCAGCGGCCCGTTATTAGCCTTAGCGCTTGCCGCCCTAAATTGCGACCTTCTCTCCCTCCCTCCTCTCACTCCACAGTGGACCAAGCCGTGATCTGCTTTCATCGTTCGTCGGCGTCGGGTTCACTTCTCTACTTCCTGCGCCTCTCTTTTTCTCTTTCCTCTTCCCTTTCCTTGTGCGTTCGAGTCCGTCTTGGTTGGTTGCGCCGTCGCGCCTCGTGTCTTAACTTTCTCTTCGCCGCCTCCGCAACTTTTTAGGACAGCTTCTTCCCCGCCGTCGGGAGCGCAACCCCATCGCCGCGTCTTTCTTGCTCACCGCATATTGGATTGTTCGCCTGCTACTTCATTGAGATTTGTTTCGTCTTGTGCGCGCATTCTTCGCTGCCTACCCGCCTTCCGCACCTCCCAGTTCCCGGCCTCGAATTCCAACCATGGCCGACCCCGCGACCTCTACCGCAGCCATGCCTCCCCCACCCGCCTCTGCTGGTGGGCCTCCGGGATACGATGCCGGCTCTCAGGGCAATGCCCAGCAGCACATGCCCCCGCCGCCGCTCGCTCCAGTCATTATCCCCCAGAACACAAACCCGATTCCAACCGCCATCAGCTCTCCGCTGTCCGGCGGCGTGCTGTCTCCCACCAGCGGCGCAGGATACGTTCCGCGCAGAATGGCGCCAGAGCCCAACAAAAGAGCGTTGTATGTTGGCGGGCTGGATCCTCGGGTCACCGAGGACGTCTTGCGGCAGATTTTTGAGACAGCTGGACATGTCCAGAGTGTCAAAATTATTCCCGACAAGAATGTCAGTACCCCTACTGCAGGCTCAGCCGTGAGTCATATTTTTTTTTTAATTTATTATCCTCTGCGTATAGCTTCTTTCCCATCCTCCTTTATTTCCCCTCTGCCACTCTTAATCATCGCGTGATAGTTTGTAACGGATTTGCCAAGCTCAGACACGCTAACCACAGGAAGTTTCAGGCCAAGGGATTCAATTATGGATTTGTCGAGTATGATGACCCTGGAGCGGCCGAGCACGCGATGCAGACCTTGAACGGCCGTCGTATTCACCATGCAGTAAGTGCCTACCAATTTCGTTCCATTCATGCAACGGAAACTTAGAATAATTAGGAAATCCGTGTCAACTGGGCTTATCAGTCCAATAACACCGCCAAGGAAGATACGTCGAATCATTTCCACATCTTCGTTGGTGACTTATCCAACGAAGTCAACGACGAAGTTCTGCTCCAGGCATTTTCGACCTTTGGGCCCGTATCAGAGGCCCGTGTCATGTGGGACATGAAGACCGGCCGATCCCGAGGATACGGCTTTGTCGCATTCCGCGACCGTGCCGATGCGGAAAGGGCTCTAAGCTCTATGGACGGAGAATGGCTTGGATCGCGAGCCATCCGTGTGAACTGGGCCAACCAGAAGGGCCAGCCGTCGATTTCGCAGCAGCAGGCAATGGCATCCATGGGAATGACGCCAACAACTCCATTTGGACACCACCACTTCCCGACCCATGGCGTCCAGAGCTACGACATGGTTGTTCAACAGACACCGCAGTGGCAGACCACTTGCTACGTGGGCAATCTCACCCCGTATACTTCGCAGTCGGATTTAGTCCCCCTGTTCCAGAACTTCGGTTATGTTACTGAAACACGGTTCCAGTCTGACCGTGGGTTCGCATTCATCAAGATGGACACCCACGAGAACGCAGCCATGGCTATCTGTCAACTGAACGGCTATAATGTAAACGGAAGGCCTCTTAAATGTAGCGTAAGTTGGAAATTTCTCTTTCTTCATTCATACAACTGACAAATGATGTATAGTGGGGCAAAGATCGCCCACCGACTGGTCAATTTGATGGCTATTCGCCTGCTCAGGGCCCGAATTCTGCTTATCCCCAAACACCAAGCCAATACTTCCCGCAGTACGGTGGTGCTCCGGGCGGGCCCATGTCACCTCAAGGTATGCGATAATAGAGGGATAAAAAAACAGGGAAACTAACACACGGATAGGACCTAGTCCTGGAGGACAACCCTTCGGCCAAAACCAACCTGGCTTTGGCGGCCCCGGGATCCCTCAACCATATCAACAAATGCCTGGCAGCGCTGGTGGCTATGGTCGTGGCGGCCAACCTCAGCAGCAATGGGGCCAGCCCAACCAAGGCAACTTCAACCAGAACGGCTTTGGCGGATACCAGGGCTAGAGCGTTAGTGGTATCGACTTTAACCCCTCCATTCGCAGCCCATCTCTATGACATGCTTGGTTGTCTAAATTGGCGCTTTTTGGATATTACTACTTCATCACCTCGTTCTACTTTTGTCTCAGTGGGATGTCAATTCTCATGTTATGCGTGTTTCCCACGTTCAAAAATCTGCTCAGTTTAGTCTGTGGGAGGGATCGGCCGTGGACCTGGTTGGAGTACCATTTGTACGTTTTTATGTCTCCGCAAGGCGGACTTCTCAGAGCGTGGAATATTGTTTGTTCGGGGTCTTAATGAATCTCTCCTTTTGCTTGCATAGTGGTTCATGCTCATGCTTTCTCCTCGTTCTGATCTCTGATCTAAAAAGAGCTGTTTTTCCCATTTCTGGCGTCAGTTACGTGGCATACCCCTTCTTTTATTAACATTTCGTATGCTTTTGACTGTTGAGCTTCCAACTGTCGTCAATCTTACGAAGAGAAGAACGACGATCGAATTGAATCTGGGTTTATGCTTTCGTTTTGATAAGCGGCTTCATGTTAGGATTCGGCGCTCAAGAGGGAATCAAAAGTTGTATGTATGTATTGGGTGTGGACGGTACGGATACGCGATTGTTTTCCCGGGAGGAGCATAACGGACGGTATTCTTTGGCCATAGAGCAGCCCCAGTGATTTGGTGGCTGTGAGCGCTAGGTCTCCTCTTCGTAGCATATTGACCATGCCTAGATTTCAAGTTGGAAGTACTTATAGTACTTGCTTTGGAGGATAAATAAAATTTGTGGCCTTGTTATTGGTTCAGCAAGATCACAATTGTTGCTAGCTAGTTTGCCAAATGAAAGATTTTAGTAGCCTGGTAGTAGGCTTGAAGCTATTCCATGCAGCTTTTTGCCGGCTTTAGGGCTCAGAGTTGACACCTTATCATCATTCAAGTCGGCTTGCCATTTTAAGTGCTGTGGATTGGAAGAGTGCTGCTCAGAACTAAGTAGATGGCGGGATGATGAGGTATCACCGAGACTTCCAAAGATGCTGACTTCGTGGATAGAAGATCTCAAGAGAAAATTTAAAAAAAAAAGTTCCTGCCTAATTTGAGTTGTGCTTTCGTTGTGACCAGCAAATAGCTTTCATCGGTGCGCAGTTGGGCGGACCACGACAGAGCACGTGCACTAGCGATGGCGCGCCCGACCTCGCTTCGCGTAGAGCGCGTCGCTGCACTAGCAACCTTCTATCCCTTCCCTACAGACATTTCCCAACACGTTCTCTTTTCCTTTTCTCCCTTATTCCGGCCCTGGTGTGCTGCATGCTTGTTGCTTTGCATAGAGGAAGCGCGTCCCTGCGAGTGCCACCCGCGACGGCGTCGTCGCTTCCTCAATCTCGAGCCCCCCTACTCCCCAAAACCTCTCCACGCCTCCCAACTCGTCCGCATTCCACCTCGATCATGTTCAAACAAGCTGTCAAGAGCCATAAAGTTATCACGCCATCACAAAATCACAGTGTTCAGCAGCAATCTCTAAGCAATTCTTTCAAGCGCGCTAGCGCCGCTTACTCGCATGGAACGCGTCCACTGTCGACTGGCTCGGGCAATGTTATTAAGCACAATGCGACGGCGGAGCACCGGAAGCCCGGACAGACCCATGGAATTAAGAGAACTTCAAGCGGTCTAGCAAAAGCGTTGGGGTCACAGGAGGATGCATTCGATTATCCGGCTTTGAACATATCAGATAGCGACGAATTCTCAAGCAGTGTGTACACAACAGGAGTGAATCACATTGCCCCCCAGGCGCCAGTCTTCTTTGACGCAGATGACTTTGACAGCGATCTAGATCTCGACGTGGAAGATCCAGCGACCAAACGATCCGTCAATTATCCAACACTACCTTCATTAGCGACGATGACACCTACGACACCCTCCACATATAACCCGCCTAGGTCTGCCACTAAATCCAGAGCAGAGCCTACTAGTAGCCAGTACACGTCATGGTCTTCATCACCGGTAGATCATTATAAGACTCCGCCAAAGCCCGCTCCAAGTAAACGTCGGACGTTGCCTTGGCTACAAAACCCGAGCCAAAATCAGAACCAGGTCAAGTTGGAATCAAGCGCATTGAGCGAGGAAGATGCGGATGAAGAGCAGGAATCACAGTTGCAAAGACCAAGGAAGAGAACGTCTACTGAGGAGACACAATCTGGCAGCTTCACTCCACTTCCGAAGAGCACACCCAAGACAGAATATCCGTGGAATACGACTGCGAGCGCTGTGAAGCAGCAACAGAAATCCTTACGCGAGGTCAATAAAAGGCTAACGAAAGTAAGTGATGCTACAGAAGAGGATATGAAGAAAGCCGTTGCCAAGAAGAAAAGAAACACCCTTCATCGCATATTCCTAAGTGAAGAGCAACAACAAGTTCTAAAGTTGGTTGTGGACCATAAGAAGAGCGTCTTCTTTACTGGTTCAGCCGGTCAGTGCTGTCTTTCCTTGTGTTCATGCATAAGCTGACACCATTCAGGTACTGGAAAATCAGTACTTCTTCGTGAGATCATATCAGCTCTGCGGAAGAAGTATCTTCGTGAACCAGATAGGGTAGCTGTCACTGCGTCGACAGGACTTGCCGCCTGCAACGTTGGCGGCGTCACCCTACACAGCTTCTCCGGGATTGGACTAGGCAAAGAAAGCGCAGAGGATCTAGTAAAGAAAGTTCGACGGAATCAAAAGGCAAAGCAGCGATGGATGCGGACCAAAGTTTTGATCATCGACGAGGTCTCTATGGTCGATGGCGATCTATTTGACAAGCTAGAGCAAATTGCGAGGACTATTCGAAACAATGGTAGGCCGTTCGGTGGCATTCAGCTTGTCATCACCGGCGATTTCTTCCAGCTACCTCCTGTCCCTGAACACGGCGGACGAGGCGCAAAGTTTGCCTTCGATGCTGGGACTTGGACAACCGCCGTGGAGCATACGATCGGGCTGCATCACGTTTTCCGTCAGAAGGACCCGGTATTCGCAAATATGCTTAACGAGATGCGTGAGGGACGCATGGCCCCTGACTCAATTGCTAAATTTAGAGTACTCGAACGACCTTTGCCCGCTACGGACATGAATATTGAGGCAACAGAACTATTCCCGACCCGAGCAGAAGTTGACCGTGCCAACAATTTGCGCATGCAACAGCTCCATGGGGATATATTCAGGTTCGATGCAAGAGATAGTGGAACAATGACAAACAAGGAGATGCGTGACAAACTGCTCCAGAATTGTATGGTCCCAGAGGTTGTACATCTTAAGAAAGGTGCGCAGGTTATGTTGGTAAAGAATATGGACGATACCCTGGTTAACGGGTCTCTGGGCAGAGTCACAGGTTTCATGACTGAGGAGATGTTCAATTTGTATAGGAGTAACGAGGAAGCTTTCGTCAACGGCGATGGAAATGGCCTAACGGAGAACCAAGTGCGCGCTAAACAGATGGCGTCCATACTTGGGGTAAACACGCAACAAGTATATCCCGTCGTTCGCTTCCAGATTGCTGATGGGACAACCCGTGACCTCCTCTGCAAGCGAGAGACTTGGAAAGTGGAGCTACCAAACGGTGAAGTCCAGGCTTCCCGCGATCAAATTCCACTTATTCTTGCATGGGCGCTGTCAATACACAAGGCTCAGGGCCAAACTCTTGAACGAGTAAGAGTGGACCTCGGAAAAGTATTCGAGAAGGGTCAAGCTTATGTCGCGCTTTCTCGTGCAACGAGCATGGCGGGTCTGCAGGTGCTGCGGTTTGACCCGAAGAAGGTCCTTGCACATGACAAAGTACGGAACTTTTATAGCAAGCTGTCGAGGGCGGAACAGGCGCATGTCAAAGAGAGCAAAAAGACTATACTCGGTCATATGACAGCAAAGCCTAAGACGGACGAAGAGGTTGATTCCCTTTCTTAACTCGTCACGCAATGCTCGACCTAGGCAAGGGTTATCCTAAAATTATAGAGACTGGCAAACCATAGCCCTATTTTTGGATATGGGAGAATCTCTTTTTAAGGGGCCGCAGGCAATGGATTGCAAGGATGGCACTCATCGCCTCTGCTCCTTATAGAGTTGGCGATGTTAAGATATCCGCGCAATAGCAATATACCAAGTCTATTCATCGAGTATATTCGATTATCGTGAGTTCGGTTACATTTCTATACGCTTTTATCTAATGCAATGCATCATCTACACCTTCCTGCCCCAGTAATACAACTTCTACAACCTAATCTCTCCCTCATGACCTCCAACATGCATGAAGTTCGCTCTCAGCGGTGTCACACTTGTATAACCTTGTGCAACAGCCCAGCCATCATTCCCAGGCTCGCTCTGCTCTACGCTTTCATACACATCCTTGAATCTCGGTGCCCACTTGAAGTGCTTGTGTGTGTACCGAATGTGATTCTGACCAGTCGGGGTACCTCGTCCGCTGTCCGTTGCCGCATCCCGATGCTGCTCCCTCCTCCCTATTTTCTCCTCTGCCTTCCGCATGGCAGCCTCTGCCTCTTCGGCGCCTTCATCCTCCTCCTCCGGCACCTCGATGACCTGGAAACACGACCCGGATTTCCACGCATTCTGCAACATATCCGTATACAAAATCTTCCTTTCGCCAACCCTTTCGACCAGGGGAACATTGACAGAGTAAAGATGGACATTTGGGTCCCAGTTGTCGAATAGATGCTGTATGAGTTTGACGGAGAGGTTCGAGGCGCCTGAAATGATGTCCGGGTCGTGGTTCCGGTCGAAGAAGGCGTAGGACAAAGCTATGGATTTCATACCGCACACGGCGGCCTCCATGGCGCCTCCTATCGTCCCACTGCTCAGGCTGAACACCGCCGTACTGTTCCTGCCATAGTTAGGTCCGCTGACGACCAAGTCAATCGGACCGCGCGATTTGAAGTAGTGGTATAGGCCAATCTGGACGCAGGATGCGGGCGTCGAGTCGACGAGTATCCATTCCTCTTCAGTCGAGTCTTCGGGGAGCGGGCGATTGGAGATGGTTCCGCTGTTGGAGAGGCGGCCATTTGTGGTGATGAGAGGGTTGGGGCGAAAGTATGAGGGCTTGATGGACTTGCCGACGAGATGCGCCTTGCCGATCCAGGAGCGTTGCGTGTGCGGGAGGACGACAGAGACGGTGTGGCCGGCAGATTGGAGGATCGAGACTGGAATTGGGTCAGGCTGCCGCGGTGCGGGTTGGGAAAATAGTGGAGGCACCTAGCGAATGCACGTAGGGCGAGGATTGGTTCGACGGCGGGCCATCGTCGTTCGTAACCTGGCAGAAACTGTTAGGAGGTAGTAATCGGGCAGACTGAAGGGACGGTTACGAGAATGTGCATGTTGGAGGGGCGGTGGGCAAGCAGTCGAGAATTGCAAGTGGAGAGGCTGCGAGCGAAGGATCGTGGGGAGATTGATTTTAGCAACATTACGTGCCACCGCGTGCTTTCCGAGAGCGCCTTATCGATAGCGGAATCGCGTGTTCGCGGATTGGACCATATTTCGACGATGGCAGCACCGCGGTGGCATTAGAGCGTTTGATGCTTCACTGCTAGGAACGTACCTTGCTGGAAACGTGACCTCAGGCAGACTATGAAGCGAAAGTTGACTAATGTCCAGTGTGGTATTGCTCTATTTGGACCATTCCTTAAGATTTCCGGAAGCGTGGGAGGCACGTCCACATGAGGCGAACACCACTGCTCCTAGACGTCGTCGTGATCACGAAGCTGTAAGACGCACTGCTTACTTGCTTTTGACGTACCTGTCCAACCCCGTGCGAGGCTCTTCGCATATCCCCGCATGCTATTTATCAATCCGTTTTTGGGTACCTGCGCCTGCGCCTGCGCCGTTCTGCCCGATATCACAACAGCGTAACGGATGCAGTGTGCAACTTACTGTGGGTTATCAACAAGACGAAAAGCCGCCGCACATCAAAGCTCCTATTATCAGCAATCCACATGGTGAGCCAAAAAGAACTTCCTATGATACTCCATCGGAACACAGCAAGAACACCGCCATCTCAATCTCCGGGTCCTACAATGGCCCCTCCCCTTTCCGACCTCCTTCCGACCTCCGCGCCCTCAGTAACCCACGATTGCCGAAGCAAGGGCTTCGGTACCGATGCAAGAGCTCTAGTGTGTTTGAATCAGCTATGCATAGGCCGTTTGCAAATTGCGGCGAAAGAGCGATAGCGAGAGTGAGAGCGAGAGCGAAAGCCGCAACTTGCGCCTCGATGCCGACGCCGGATCCCCACCCGGTGCCCGCCGAGTGCGAAACCAGATGCTTGAGAAATACCGGAGGCGTGATGCTGGATTTGTATATGTAGTCACCGTTTTCACGGTCATACAATTTCTTATATATCTCATAAGTCTGCCGCACATTCTCTTCCGTTTCTTATCCCAGATTTGGTCTTAAGTGTGTTTGGAAGAAATATCAACTACTATTTCCCTTTTCGGATAACCGCATCAACCCACGTGACACTCACTCCTCCCAAGATGGTCATCAACGTTCCCACTGCCTCCCTCGAAGGCAAAGTCGCCCTCGTTACAGGCGCCGGTCGCGGTATCGGTCGCGGCTGCGCCATCGAACTCGGCAAGCGCGGTGCCTCTGTCATCGTAAATTACGTCTCTTCCAAAGGTCCAGCCGAAGAAGTCTGCCAGATCATCCAAGGATTCAACAACGGCGCCAAGGCTGTTCCCATCCAAGCCGACGTCTCCAAGGTCTCAGAGATCAATAGAATGTTCGAAGAGGGCAAGAAAGCATTTGGCAAGATCGACATCGTAATGAGCAACTCGGGAACCGAAAGCTGGGACAAGACGGAGGAGATTACCGAGGAGAAGTATGATCATGTCTTCAACTTGAATGCGAGAGCACAGTTCTTCGTCGGCCAGGCTGCATACAAGAACATCGAGGATAACGGCAGAATCATTCTTATGTCATCTATTGCCGCTGGGCTGCTAGGTGTTAAGGACCATGCGCTATACAATGCTTCCAAGATGGCAGTTATTGGTTTCATCAAGGCATTTGCCACCGACTTTGGCAAGCGTGGTATCACGGTTAACGGTGTTGCACCCGGTGGCATCAAGTCGGACATGTTCACCCAGAACGCGTGGCACTACATCCCCGGGGGATCTCCCGACTGGCCGGCTGAGAAGATTGAGGATCTGATGGCGCACCACTGCCCATTGGGACGATGTGCAGTTCCTGAGGATGTTGCAAGGGTGGTCGCATTCCTGGCAAGTGAGGATGGTGGCTGGATAAACGGTAAGGCTTTCAATCCCCTTTTAACCTAGTATGCAATCAAGCTAATTTTTTTTTTCTTTTTTTTTTTTTTTAGGCCAAGTCCTCACCATTTCTGGCGGTTCTTCGCAGTAAATGTGCATGTGAGATGAATTTCGTTCTTTTGTTTTAGTTTCTGGGGTTCTTGGAAACGTGCATTGGTACGGTGAACGTGTGTGCATGGTATGGAATAGTACTAGGAAGGACGATATCCCCATAGGTACGCTGAAAGTCGGGGAAATAGCTTATTAGGAAATATTGATGAATAGATGAGCATAAATGCACCAATATTCTAGCTAAAACACGAAATGGAAATAAAGTTACGGCAGCTTAGATTGTACTTAAGAGTTGCTATTACTTACAATTACTCTGCTTGAATTAGTAGGTACCTGTTAGGACTGAATTTAGACGCAGAAGAGTGCTCGAGACCCAATTCTCAGTTCCGCCCTCGTTACGTTTGTACCATAACTCTAGGTGTCGTTAGCTGTCAAATCATTGCAAGTGCTGAAACGTTTACTAGCTCTGTATTGAAGCACTGTAATGCTTCTCGCTATAACCATTATTCCAAAAGGCTCGCATAACATATTCGCATTTATAATTTCGCTAAATAGTGTGGTCCTGTTCGCCTATAAAGCTGAATATTATAGTCACAAATAGGAAGGGCCGGTCCCCATCTCTTGAACTCACAACCTCGACGTCCCAGGCGTAACGCCCGTTCCTACTGCCTGCAAGAACCCAACCACTCTCCGTGCCAGCATTTCTCTCACTTCTTCCGTGTTATCGTTTAGATTATGCTGTGCCTCGGGCACCACACCCCCATTGATATCGTCGACCACACCCCCGCCGTCCCTTATAGCCCTTGTAAACCTCCCAATCAGCTGCTCCTTATCTACATACGCTGGAACATACGGATCCCCGGCACCCAACAGAAACATAACTGGCGTCTCTTTCGGGATTTTGCCGAACGTAGAGGCGAGTGTCGAGTCGGATAGATCGGAAGAGAAATAATCGTCATCCCCTCCAGGCGCAAGCAGCGAGAACGTCCTATATGCGGTAATGGGCGCACCAAGGAGATCCGAGACAGGATTATCTCTCCGTGGGACAATCTCGTGCTCCCTCCCTTGATCAATCATCTCTTTTGCCAGCTTCACAATCTCATCAAATTTCTCCTTGAACCCCTGTTTCTGCGCGATGTCACCAAACGCCTCCCTGTCACTAAGTCCGCCTTGTAGAATTGCGCCATCGACGGACGGGCGCGGCTTGTCGTCTGCGACGTCGCCGACAAGGTATTCCATGACGTCCTGACAGCCTGTCGAATGGCCCATGAGCACGACTTTCTTGTCTAGTCGGGACGCCTTGAAGTATTCGACACACTGCCCGAGTTCTCTAGCGTCCCGTTTCAAGCTTCCTACGCCCCAGCCCTTGTACCCGCTTGACAGTAGAACTTCGACAAGACTCCAGTCCGGCGGCAGCAGCCGAGCAATTACTTTCGGATATTTGACAGTGAGAAACCCATCGCCCAGACCACCGATCCACAGCAGCGTGTTTGGCGTGGGGTTAGCTGATGCAGAGAGAACATGCTCGAAAGCTACGAGGCGGGGTGTACATTGATGGAGAACGCCTGGATTTGCCATTCCTTTTACGTCTGCCGCAGAAATCAATCAATTGTAATGCCCGAGCGGAGAAGAGGTAGAGATACTTATAGGGAAGTGCGATTATCGGAAGTCGGAAAGTCCAATTTCGGAAGGGCGCCGCGTAGGGCTGAGGTGCCCGTCAAGAGCGTCGCTTAGCGCCGGAAAGGGTCCGCGCGCTTGGAACGGCATGACGTACGTGGGGAAATAGGCCAAGTTTTACACTTTTAAGCCCTAATATAGTATAGCCATAAACATCAATGATGAGCATTTTGGACACAATCGAGGGCATTAAGTCGCAGTATCTGGGACTCCGAACCACTCCCGACTAAAATAGGTTCCACATGATGCTCAAAAAGATAGAAATCTGGTTGTGCGGAGCCATATTCTTACCCGGCAAATTAAAGTTGCAAGACGGCGAGAACGTGCAGTGAACTATTTTACATGAATAGTAGATATTTCATCTATCAAAGTAGCGGTTTTGAACATTAGGATGGTTGCATTCTCCTTCCCGGAGAGCCTAGGGTATTCATATTTTACATACAACCGGGCTCATTTCGGGGTGAAGAATATCAAGATGCTTTTGCCATGCCCAATGCTTAAAGGCCCCGCCCATTGCTCATAAAACGCCCGCGCAATGCCAAAATGACCATTTACACTACTTGCATATCATTACACGCTAGCCTCGTACTCCATCTGTCTCCTCAGAGTACGTGGCTTGGACGACCCAGTGCTCGCCAAACTTGACTCCCTTTCCTCCTCCGATCCCTGCATTCTTCCATGGTCTGTTGACACCGATATCGACTACCCATATCAGCCACTGCGGATCACGTCCCGTTCCATTTTGTAAGGCCTTGAGCAACCCGCTCCTAGGGGCACCCAGGCAAACAATATACTTCGCTCTAACCTCCAACGGCTCACCCTCTAGGATGGCAACTTCGCCTGTGGAACCACCAACGCCAGATGGGGTTTCAACGGCGAGGACTGCAGCACGGGATTTGTTTGCCCAGCCTACGATCCCTAAAACGGTGTGTTTGTCTTCATTCCCCAAGGCGTCGAACTCCTTATGTCTGCCAAGAAGGGCATCGATGATGAGCTCGGGTGGTGCTTGCAACCTCTTCAGAGCGTCCTCTGCATCGGGCCATGCACGGACCATTCCTCCAAATTTCTTGAACAAGTCGACCTGTCGTCGGACATCACGATCCCAGTCCGCGTTACGCTCGAATCCAAGGAGGACGACCATGACTTTTGGGCCCCTTGCCTGCAGCTGCCTAGCTGCAGCGACAGCCCTCGCACCGCCCCGATGATTTCCAGCTAACACCACAATAACAGGCCGAGCGTTCGGGTTATCACGAGCTAGGCGGCGGCCGCCAGGATTAATAGTAGATAATGCCACTTCAGCAATGCCTCGACCAGAATTCTCTGCCATCATGTCTTCAGTGAGACCGAAGTCCACTTCAGCACTCTCTTCAACCGCTAGCATACCACCAGGGGTAATTGTATGGCATTTTCGGTTGTTGGAGACGAGGCGAAGACATGGTCGGGGTATGGCAGAGTCGAGTAGTGGAGAATCGGGGGGGGTAGCAATGCGACCAGGTTTCGGGCTACCAGTTGCATGGGAGGAAGAAGCATATTGGCGATTGATATAGGAGCGGTTCGCCCGCGCGACTAGGCTAGGTGGTGCCCCGGACAGACTCTGCGTCTCAATATCAGGATGGACGCCACTTCCCTGCCGTGTCGGAATACGTTTGATTGAGGCGCGTGACATGGCTCTTCGAGAGTTGCGGCCGCTTCCAAAATCTGAGAATTCGTCTTCAGAGCTTGAGTTTGATGTGCTTTTCACTCGCCGCCCATCCAACACGTTTTCTGTAGGATGCAGGTTTTTACCACCATGCGTCCCTGGCCTAGCAATTCTGTTGAAATTGACTAGTCGATCTTCATCTGCGGTAGTATCCTCGTTTCTTATTTGATCGAAAACTGAGCGCTTGTCAAACTTTGAAAGGTTTTCAGCAAAATCGAATTCCGGAAGTTCTTGAATGTCTGTAGCATCCTCGGTGGCCCAGCCATTTTTGGCTTCAATTGCTTTTTGGCGTCTTGTTTTACGGTTAGAAGCATGCGCAGCTTCGAGACCAACTCTGCCACCGATGATGCCGGGCGTTCTCGTCTGCGGCTGTTCTGGGTCTCGGAGTATGGGGGTCTGTCGCCAGCCATTGCCTTTTCTGGTGAGTGTTAGTTTGCACATAATTAAATAGCTTTTATCGATACTAGAAAGGCCGGGCGGAGGAATAATTAGGAACGAACCCTTTGCGTGCTGCCTCTGGGGAAGAATGAATATCTCCTCCGTTACGCCTCTCTTGGGCGGCAACCTCCTTCCTGCGTGCCTTGCCACCACGCCGCGTGCGCTTCCATGTATCTTCTGCTTTCGCGCTATGATCATCTATTCTCGGAACTTGCGGGCTTGCCGCTTCCAAGGGTTTTCCCGAGTGAGTCTTGGCAGTACTAGACCTTCGAAGAGTAGCTTTTTGGGTTCTAGCGCCATTCTCTGCCTCCTCAGCATCTGCAATATTGATCGAAGAGAAGGGTCCTTCTAAAGTGGCGGCACTTGGCTTTCGAACGTTTCGTTCTTTAGCAACACCAATGAAAGGCGATGTGTTTGTGGGTAAAGGAGCAGTGGTAGCTGAAGAGATGGGCTTAATCGGTGTCGCCGGAGCTTCTTGGGGTACAGGAGCGAATGACTGGCTCTGGGACGGTGTGATGGTGGCTCTTTTGCCCATACTTAAGATGGCGGGGTCCACGAAGGGTGCGGGAGCTTGTCTAGTTTGCGGTGACGCTGGTTGTCCATGGCTTGTGCCGTACTGTGAATAAGATACATGGGGGTGACGCTGGGGATGACTTGGGTGCGGAGACTGCGCTGGAGGAGCTGGCGGCGCGGGAGAGGGTGAATGAACTTTAATGTCAGCAATCGCGTGCCCCTCAACGTTGTATCTATCAAGCCGATGACCGGTCCCGGGGAAGAAGACTATAAAGCCGAAATTAACACTTATGCACACTGAAGCAATAGAGGCATACGCACCATCTTGGAGTGTCAATGTTGACGTCTGCGGATTTACAGCTGCCACCAGCCCATGGACAGTCGTATTTGGAGGATTCTGTAGTGTTACGATGACAGATATGCCAATAAGGCCGGAAGCCATAGTCACGGAGTGAGATTCTCACAGATCCCAATTAGTAGGCCGCGACGAAGCAAGGAGAGTTAAGAGTTGCAGGTGGTTGCTGAAAACGTGAGTGGTTTGAAGAAGCTGCTGCGAATAGTCTGGTGCTCACCTTGTTGCCGAGGCCGGGGTTCTGCCGAGAATTCCACCCAATCGGAAAATTAGTATGCGTTGTATCAGCTTTCGTGTGTGGAAGGAATTCGAACTACCTCTAAATAATGCCCTATCCATCTAATGGTTTCATAATGCCTAGGTATGACTATGACTTATATTTCCACTTCAATAAGCTGAAACTAGTCCGTCAAAAATTCTATACATGATTGTGCAATATTACCATTATCCTAAGCATACCTGGGTCCTCATATTGGAGCAGGACATCTTAGATGTAAGCAATCCTCGGGATAATATCATTGCCTGACCCCAGCTTCCCGACTCAGTGAGGTTGAATAACATAGTTATATGCTTCTACAAGCGTTTTGATTCACAATACTCTCAAAGCCCGACTCACGTCCCAACACCTAGCTGATTAAGGCATCTTCAAAAGAACATCTCATGGACTATGAGTACTACCCTACTAAATATTTGCGGTTTCAGTGAGCCGAACTAGATAGTCTAACACTCGTTTAAGAACACCGATATGATGTACTATAAACCAAGAACCAACATGACGCCCGGGTATCCGTACATGCTATTAAACCAATTCCCACATTGCAACACCACCAAATCCCATTGCCACTTTGCCTTTCCTCGACTTGTAATCCGCATAACTAACGCCTCTAGCATCTTGACTATTGATCGACGTAACAGCGTATACACTGATCTTCTGACCTGGAGCACCAAGGTCGATTCTGTTTACATCTAGCCACCAAACCTTGCCATCAGTCTGAAATGGTATATGGTCGCTCTTCCTTCCATCTCTGCCAGCAACGTTCAACACCATTACGTATGGCTTCCCCTTTCCGCATCTCTCATTATCCCAGTGCTGACAAACAGTGGCGAACTGGAATCGCACCACGGGGTTTTGTGGATCCCTTACTTTAATGTGCTTGTGAGCAGGCTGAAACGTGCGACTGCCTATTCCATGTTCTGAAGCAGGATCACCATATATCTGAAGGCGTCCACCGACATCATCCATCACATACTCTTCCCACGTGATACTTGTACGGCCATCTGTGCGGAAAAACTGTGACTGATCGGTCGGGTAGTGGGAATATCCGAATTCGTTGTTATCCATTGTAAACCAATACGGCTTGAACTTCTTATCATATTCTCGGCCGCAAACGCTTCCAGCCCCCCAGCAAGAGTCAATTAGTTTCCATTCGCCATGATCGATACGCACTGCATTCCAAGCGTGTGTCGATTTGAATTCCGGGATAGGATCACCTGGCTGTAAGGCCTTGTGTCCAAAACCTTTGCTGGCACCGGAAATGACCATGCTCTCTAATCCAGCTTTGATTGCCAAGGCAGAGAAAAGACCAGCATAGCCTTCACAAACCGCCAGGCCATTGGTAATAGTGCGTTCGGGGGTTGATTTGGAAATGGTTCCGCTAAAGAATGAATGGGTGTCGTATGCTATATTATGGTGTAGCCATGTAAATATTGCTCTGGCTTTATCGGTGAGGGAAGGGAACGGAGAAGTGAGCTGAGTTGCTAGCCAGCCAACATCAGAGGACGGTAGGGATTCTCGAGGAAATCGAGCCGCATGGTGATCTGCCAAAGAATTAATATCCGTAGTGGTTAGGTTTGTGAAACGGTAAGGCAGATACAATGATAGGCCGGTGGTACCCTGCAACGCCATTTTGTATTACAAGTGAAGGGTTCTTACCTGGGGCTGAGTAATCAAGGCATTTGATACAGTAGCCAATAGCTCCTAGTTTCGGCTTGGACGCCATTATAGCGTCCAGGTTCGGCCTTGAAGTAAGTGGAATGGGTGGAGGCGCCCCAGATTCTGGGGTCGGAATTTTTGAAGGACGACTTGTTGGAATAGGGGGCGGTGCGTCGGCTGATTTATTCATGCCAAATTCGATTGCGGATCGTCGTGGAGGGAGTGGTTGAGTTGCCGATCTCTTGGATAGCGTCGGCGGGTCATGATTGTTGGTATCTGATCTTGACTCTTGCCTTGCGGGTAAAGGCGGCCTAGAGGGTAGCTGAGGCGGCAGTGTCCTATTAGGGACGACGCTGGAAATGGACCTCATAGCTGTAGGTATACGTCAACAACATTCTCTCGATGGTATGCGAAGATGCAATGGGGTAGAATACGGCCATAGCTTTTAGTACATTGCGATACAAATATAAAATTTTATTCCGGGAACAAGGAAAAACTAGGAACGGCTATACCACCCCGTTGTCGGCGTTGGGGAATTCATTAGAGTAATATACCAAACAGTGAAGAACTAGAAGGGAAGCGGGAACACTACCTTTTCGGGTTGCGCTATGTTTCTCCTCTTCCGGGACCTTCTTTGGTGGAAGAGGAGGAAGCTTTGACGGATCGTATGCTGGTGCCCTGACCTGATATATTGTACCATTACCACTCATGCTTGTTCTCGTAGAACCAAACGAAGCTATTGTCGATATAGACTCGGCGGAGTCTTTGCGCTTGATGCTGCTACCATCAGACGATTTTCGAGGAGGGAGACTAGGTGCTTGCTTGGGAGACTGAGAAGCGGTCCGGGGAGGAAGCCGTGGGGGAAGCTTCGGCGCATCTGGCTTCGCGGCGATGGGCTGGTTGTGTACCGTTGGCCTCGCTGATGACGGGACGTGGCTCTGGATCGGGGGGTTGTTTATCGTTCGCTGTCTCTCGCCAGCTTCTAGTCTCTGCGACGGTGGAGGAGGTGGAGGAGCCTTCTTCCTTGCTACAGCCTGTTCATAGCTGTAGGATGGCCGGGCCCCAGGCGAAGGTGCATGAACTTCTTCGAGGTTCAGGGCTGCTATACGGGATCTGATAGACCCAGAGCTCTGTGTGTCGGCCATAGCGCGACCCGTCGGCTATGGGCGAACGTCGCACCGGGATTGCCAGACTTGAGTGTCGGCACGGTAAGTGGTGTTGAGACGTGGCTGGCGAGTCCAGCGTGGTAGGTGGCGGGACGCAGTATCGCGGGCTCCTCGAGCGCGTTCAACGCTTACGCACCCGCTCCAGCGAATGTGAGGGTTGATCAAACGAAGGAGAGGAGGAAGGACGGGAAGGGGGAGTACACTTCGACGGTGAGGCGCAGCCTGGCATTGTCCGTCGTTGCAAGAGAATGAGGAGGGCTGTACAACTGCGAGTGGTAATACGGTGCAGGATTATTATTAGCTAGGATCATCAGGCGTGCAGCACGGGGAGCAAGCCGAGTCGGCCTGATTCGCTAATGCCCGCTTCAGCCTGACCGGAAACCCCACCAAACTGTTCCAAGATCCCCAGCGTTCCTGGACCATTTTAGTGTACGTAAGCGCCAAGGAAGCTGCAGCAGGTACCTACATAGGTCCTCTATTAGTATAGGCATCGGAGACTGTTCGCGGTTGAGATGGTCATTTGATATCGTAAAATAGGCAACGCTACATTCCGAACACCATCGCAAAACAAACAGACACATCCTAGAAGCCTCCGCTGCTCCACCTGACCAGACAAGACCAAACCATCCGGGAATCCTCCTCTGCGTCCACATACTGATACGATGAGAAACAGTTGCAATTTCAGGCCAGCATGCTTAGCTAAACACCCGATTTCTCGTACAGACCAACTGTAGAACCGAATTTAAGGAAGTGTAGAGACTTTTAAGAAAATGAAAAAGGAGCGGAACGGGATGGCCTTCCCACGACAATATCCAAATTCGACTTCTACTCCACAAACTCCAACAACATAAACGAGGGGTAGCATCAAAACAATCTGACCTGGTCATGGAGGAGATACGTTATGGAAATGAAACACGTTAAAACCCATACCACCAAAGGACTTGACTCGTACTCCAAAACATCTAGTGGAAAGGGCAACCTAGTGTGTGAAGCAAGAGATCAAAGACCTTGGAACATAATCGCAAATATGTTTAGGGAGGCCAAAGAAATCCGGGTTGTACAAGAAATTTTCTACCTTTTCCTCTTCTTGCTCTTCTCAACCGTGATGCCGTGAGCGGGCGTAATCGGCGTCGAGAATCCAAGTTCATGTGTTGGAGGCGGGTCCATTTGAGTCTTCTTGACGGGTACTCCCATGTGCCGACCATATCGGCCTTTTCTACCATTGCCTTCATCTTCACTAATGCATCCTTCTATACCAATACCGGCATCCTTGCAGCGCTGGCAAGGGCGCTGGCGATCACATCCTTTCTTGCTTTTCCGGCATCGCTGGCAGCGAGGCTTGCTAGACAGATCCTCCTCGTCAGCAGCAAGCTGGTGTTGAAAGTTAAGCGATGCGCTAGAGGCTTTACGGGACTGAGCCGGCAAAGAGGTCGGGGACATTGGTTGTTTATGGGCAGCATTAGGTTTCCCCTTGGTCTTAGGGACTCCCCGGGCTTTTCCAGGCTTGTTAAGCTTAGGCGGAGCAGAAGAGCGGGCTCTGCCAGCATCGTTGAGCATATGAATGCTTTGGTGTTCATCGGGTACAATCTCGTCGCTCTCTCCTTTGAAGGACTCTTCTTGACCGTCCTCATATTCCTCTCCACTTGTGTCACCGCTTTCAACTCCACGAGCAGTATGGACCCCGTAACTATGATCAACTGGGTATGGTAATGGAGGAAGGAGTCCCTGTTCCTCGCCATCCTCGCTGCCATCATCACTATCTTCACTAGACGAAGCTGCCTCAGCTTTCCCGCTTAATGCGTCATCTAAAGTAGATGTTGAAGTACGGCCGTGAGTGGAGAAATTGGACGCATCCCCAAGGCGCATAAGCTGACGAGCCACATCCTCGTCGGAAATTACACTGACACTTCCGAGAGTGGGGTCCGGAGTGGGCAAGATGGTTCCCATGTTCCCGCTTTGGCGATATGAGGCGTATTGGCCGGAGCCACGTGTGCGCGACCGATATCCCTGCGCCTGACCACTAGAGGTCGAGTATGGAGTAGCTAATCCTTGCACATATGCCAGCTCACCATGGCTATGACTCTGAGGAGATGGCAGAGGGTGCGTATATGAAAAGGTCTGCTGATTGTTGAGCGAATAGGGAGAAGCGCCGTTGTGACTACTAATTCGTCTCTGTGGAGAAACTGATGAGATAGAGGCAGTCATTGGGACCTGAGGTGGGACGAATAGAGGTAGCTCCTACAAAGAGATACAGCGTTAGATACCTGTCAAGTCGATCGAATCAGCATGGACACTTACCGAGCTGTCGAACTTGGCTCGCTTCCGGCGACCGCCTTCTACGATATTATCGAGACTTATTTCAGCACTGGCGACCTGCTCTTTTCGACCACGGCGAGAGCTCGTCACCGAAGCATGCTCGCCGTCGCTGTCGCTATATGCGTTGGGATCGCCATTAAGGTCTGCGAAGCTGCCATGAGAGCTTGTTCCACGGCTCTTAGGCAAGGGTCGAACACGAGACTTGGTGTTGGTACTAGCTGAGGTACTACGTCGACCACGACCTGGTTGAGGCGAATGGCTTTGCCGTACAGTCCTAGATGATTGCGAGTGTTGCAAGTTAGGCGGTAGCATCTGGAACGCCTCATCAAGACGAGGGCGGCGAGGGGACGCAGATTGTCGGGGCGCCGGAGAAAAATCATCTATTTCAGGCTCCTCTGCGGTGACACGAACATAGACGATCATGTCGTGAGCGAAGTTCTCATATCGTGGGATCAGAATGTTTCTGTGTCCGTCCTCAAAGATCACACCCTTCCGTTCATATAGACCATAGAAGTTCTTGACAGTTGTAATAATTGAGTCGGTCGTGTCGTGGGGGAAAATATTGACTCGCATCGGAAGGCGAGCCCTGTGTTGTGGGGACTGAGGGAGAAGCAGCTCGAAACTAACATGCTTCGGATTGGCCGCCTTCGTGGGCGACAGTGAATCATGCGACGAAGCAGTTTCGGTACTTGGATAGATATCTATCATACCAAGATCAATGCTGTTTGCAGCCATATTGTAAGTGGGCACCTGCTGCCGGGTACGGTACTGCCGGCTAGCTGGGAGGCCTTCAGCAGTGCTTTGGGAGCTGAGTACTCGACAATTGACCGTTCGCAAGGAAGTTGGAAACTCGAATGCCCAGTATGTTTGTCGCACTTGCTTCGTTCCTGATCCTTTACAACGAGGACCAGTGTGCCAGTGTGGTTCGATAGGCCGATCCCGCCGGTGTCGCAAGGGCTGCTAGGAGGTCGGAAGCGGTCGAGAGGAGGAAGGGCCTGAAATGGAGACTGCAGAGCGACACATTAGCAAATACTTCTCAATGATAAAATGCGAGGTGTCGAAGGCATCCCATCGACTACCGAAAAGGCTGGTTCGGGAGTAAGGGCGGCTGGTGGATGGTGACGCTGAGGGACGGATGGGCCATCAGGGCTCGGGCAGTATGAGAGCGTTGGAGCTCTCGCGGGCCGTCATCGAAGGCCCCCATAGAGATGGATCAGGTCGCATGGATCAAACGAAAGGAATACATACTAGCAGTGGTCCTGGAATAGCCAGGTGAGCTCTAGTGGTGCGCTGCGCTCTGCTTCCGTATACCGCCGCTTCAGACTGGGGGCAGCCAGGTTAGTGAGCCAGGTCGTAGGAAGCAGAGAAAACAACGACGACAGACAAGCGCATGCTCCAGGATATAGTATGCGTTGCGATCGGGCGAGGGACTTACCGGGTCGAGAGGTGGTTGCGGTGTGGAGAGGAAAGGATGGAGTCCGGTTGAGAAAGAGATCGCAACTTAGCGAATGACCACGAACGAGCACGCCAGCAACGAGCACGTCCAACACTATGACCACACAAAATTCACAGATTAGCACTGCGATTCTGGAGTCGCCAGGAATTGCAGATTTGATCAAAGAACAGCAGGGTGTATTTGGTGCTGCGCAAGCAAGATCAATATGCCGCACCAGTCAACCCCCAGGCGCATATCTATCCTAAAGCACTTCTATCAAACTCGCTATGAGCAGGAACTGGGCTACAAATGGGTACCAGATCACGGACTGAGAGATGCACTGTAGACGGACACGCACGCAAAACAAACCCCAGCAGCGCAGAATTGCCTCTGGTGCATGCCACTCGAGGTCGAAACTGAACCAGACTCCGGCGCATATCTCGGCGGCCAATGATCTCAAGGGCTACATATGCATGCCGCAGACAAGCACCTCCGCAACAAGAAATCCGCAGACATGGACCGATTCTCTGCTACTGGCAGCCGCTCTGGAGTCGCTCGGGCCCGGCCAATAAGCTGGAGCGCAGCCTTTTGTTGGCCGAAAGCGTTCGTACCATGTGAACTGGACGAGCACCTTGATGCGCGGCTCAACCTTCTTTGACGCCCTCTACCGTGAGACAAGCCTTGTTTTCAGGCTCGCTTCTGTGCCATATGTATTATTCTTAGCAGACGGGGGAGAGCTCTGCTCCAGCTCAAATGAAGCGCTGAAATTGATTGGCGTGCGTGGCGGCGTCTATCCACAAATCTCCGTGTCACGCTCAATTCCAAACACAATCCGCTGCTCCCCAGGCCGACCCTCTAGCAACCTGCTGTTCGTTGCGCTGGCAATGAAACTATCTGGAGGCGAGAAGGAGCAGGTGCGCTCCTACAGTGTAGTGATATCTGTCCTACCTGCAGGACCCAAGCCTGCATGGATTGAGCGAGGCCAGCCGAGCCTCGATACCTAGGGCTTGCTGCTCCATTTCTCCATTTCTTGTGCTTTCGAGATGTGGGACGGGCATGACTGAAGATGCGCGTGGAGGGGTATTTGATCTGCGCCCGTTATCCGGCGTGTCGCGCAAGCAATCAGCCGGAAAACATATTAGAGCGCATTTCGCGCAGTTGTCCCAAGTGGGCGCAGCGAGATTTGGTCAAGCCGGCTACGGATGTTGTCGGTGAAGCCAGCCCCTCGGCTTGGATTCAGCGCCCGCGCGGGTAGACAAAGCAAGCGACAGGAGAGCTACATGCCGATTTCTGTGAGAAGTGAAGCTCCTCATGGTCCACCAACAATGCCTTTTCAGGCTGGAGCACCCTCGGCGTAATGCGCATGCGCGTGGTCGCGGCCGGCGGATTGGGTGAGTTTGAAACCAGTGGCAGTGCGTTGAGATGATAGGCGGCGAGCAGCGGGCTGGCCACTTCCGTCAGCTAGGGATCTCCGACGCGACCACGATAACGATACAGGCATTCGGGACCCGATAGAGTTGTTTTCGGCGGGTTGATATGGCAATTGGCAGTGTTTTGATGCAAGAGTAGGTAACGTGGAAGGGGGTAAAAGTAACGTGACTGCGCGGCGAGCTTCCGATCTTGGCGTTCCTCCCAGACGCGTCCTGAGCCTCTTGTGGTATGGCGACTGTGCTCAAACTCCAATAATGAATTTGGCCTCCAGAGGCTCGGCATATATTCTGCGTATTCTAATTGACGCACATAAAAATTATTGAGCCTGTCTTAGCAGCGTGGGTGGCGATACAAACTGAAATGCAAAATTGGTGGTTTCTGGAGGACGTGGAGCGGCGTGGCGGTGACGTGTTCGGCAAAACGTCGGCTGGTTGCCATGGGACTAACCCAGTAGAAGCAGGGCCCCTGCTCGGGCCGGCCGTTTGTTTTCCTCTGGGCAACGCGATCCATCAACAAGCTCCGAGCGCCATATATTTTGACCTCTGCTTGTCAACACTCCCACACCTCGTGTCCCCGTGCATTTCGCCGTGCATTTCTTTGCAAAGCTACTTAGATGGACAGTTTCGTTATCACGGCCTCTGTTTTGTAGCGCTTGACCCCAAGCGCTTCTACATCTCCCGGCACCTCACTCCTTTTCATGCTCAAGGTCGCCGTCTCGTCTCCCAAACCAGATTGAACGACCATCGGCCGAATTGTTTTGATCATGGATGCCAAGGTATGCTTCTATCGCCTCTTATGACAATTTCCTTTTCCTTAACGTGCGCGTCTCTACTCCGTTCTCTTGACGAGCAATGCTATCGACACTCACTGAGCACCGAGCTCCGCTAACTCACCACTCCTAAAGCCCCAGCGACCAATGCGAACCCTACGCATTCGCGACGAAAATGCTCCGCCCCAGCTTCCTGCTGGAAAGAGCATCCATCAACGCAACAAGTCGACACCTGCCCTCTCGTCGATGATGCAGACTGGCGGCATCAAGGCCACAGGCCCCAAACGCACGGTATTCGCGGACGTGAGCAACACCGTGAGACAACCAATTGCCAAAGATGATATCCAATTGAAGGGGAAGGTGTCTGGGCGCGATGCACTGAAAGACCCTGCCATCGTCGCGGTAAAGGAGATTGCGAAGCCTGCAGCGCTCTTACGACCAGCGCAGCGGGCCTTGTCGACGGCTCCGTCCAAGGCAGATACATCTAATGCCGACAACTTTGTCGCCTCCGCTGTGCCAAAGCATGTCAAGGTTGACGGCGCGCTTCCGTCGGCGACCATTCGGAAAGTTGTGTCAAAGAAGGCCACAACCATTTTCAAGGAAGCTCACTCGGATCCTACCTCTGAGGTCACGGACATAGCGGGAGCATCAGCGCATCAACTATTAGCATCACGTAAAGAGTCCGATGATAGTGCCAGCAACGCCATAATTGTCACAGTACCAACGTGCAAGGCTCAAGCGCAAGAGGCTGCCGCATCGCTCCTCCTCACCAATCATCATATTAGCCATCACGCACCCAAGGTCACCTCGCTCAAGGATCTAGAGCCTATTGTTCAAGAACAGAGGCATGTCAAGGCCGACTCAGAGATTAAGATTATTAGCACACATACTGAGGGTAAAGAGATGTACGAGTACCTTGACGCTCTGGAGGAACAGGCGCAGGTCATAGAACAGGAGCGCAACGAGGAGCTTGCCAAGTCGGAGGCCCTCAACGCGTTGGATACAGAAGAGTATTGGGACGAAGATGAAGAAGACGAATATTTCGATGCTGACGGATACACAACTGCTAGGTCTTTGCGGTCGCGAGGAGACAACACCACTGGCGGCGTCACGCTTGTCCTTGCCCCTCGCATTACCATGAAGTCGCAACGCGAGTTAGAGACTGCCAAACAATGGGTTGAGGCGAACAAGTCCGCCGAAGACATCGAGGATGAACAATGGGACACTTCCATGGTCGCCGAATACGGGGATGAGATCTTTGAATACATGCACTCACTCGAGGTAAATTTGCTCATACCTCTCAAGAGATTATTCGCTAATTCGTACAACAGGAACGCATGAAGCCCAACGCATCATACATGGACCATCAAGCTGAGATCCAGTGGTCTATGCGATCAGTTCTTATGGACTGGCTCGTGCAGGTACACAACCGATTCACTCTACTTCCCGAGACCTTGTTTCTAAGTGTCAATTATGTGGATCGATTCCTCTCTTGCAAGGTTGTCTCCTTAGGCAAGTTGCAGCTTGTTGGAGCTACCGCTCTCTTCGTAGCAGCAAAGTACGAAGAGATCAACTGCCCATCTGTCCAAGAAATCGTCTACATGGTGGATGGGGCATATACCGCCGATGAAATCCTTAAGGCCGAACGTTTCATGTTGAGCATGCTACAATTCGAGTTAGGGTGGCCAGGTCCAATGAGTTTCCTTAGAAGAATTAGCAAAGCCGATGATTACGACCTCGAGACCCGCACGCTTGCAAAATATTTTCTCGAGATTGCCATCATGGATGAACGCTTCGTCGGCTGTTCTCCTAGTTTTCTTGCAGCAGGAGCGCATTGCTTAGCTCGCTACATGCTCAAGAAAGGCGATTGGGTAGGCTTTCCCTTTCTCTTTTTTAAATGGCCGCTAATACTTGTAGTCCTTGGCGCACGTTCATTACTCTGGGTATACTTTATTACAATTGCGCCAGCTTGTATTGGTAATTCTGGAATGTTGCGACAACCCTCAAAAACATCATGCTGCCGTCTACGACAAATATTCCGATAAGCGCTACAAGCGAGCCTCAGTCTTCGTTGAAACAGAACTTTCCAAAGGCTTCCAACTTCCTTTCGTGTCCAGGGACAGTCTTGCAGGTCATAATCAGAACTGGAGACGAAAGTAGATATTCGATTCACAGGCTTATTAGGTACATACCCTGTCTAACGGCGTATCAGGTGCCACCTAGTCCTTGGGATTTCCTACGAGGCGGGAATGTTTACTCCCACTTATGGAGCTCCACAGCCTCGCAGGTAATCGAGATCTTCCCCATTCTTGTCTATTGTTCACGGACTCACGGTGTTTCGGTGGCCATCTGAAGCAGTTTACACCCTCGCTTAACTACTATTCCCACGGCGTATACGGATTCATGGTCTAGTCACTATACGCACACCCCGGCTTACCGCTTCTAATTTTTTCCATTTGAGAGCAAGGAGGGACGTCGAGGACAGTAGGCTAGGAGTATCGTCCGAAGCTGCACTTCTGTATTTTCTTGCATTATCGAGCGTGGCAGGACTGGGCATTAATGACCGACATGAAGTCATGACCATATTTAATTTCCCCCATCACTGCGTTGCCGCAGAGGATCCTCCTTGTTTCCATTTGCTGGTCTAATAGAAGGTCAGGTCCACTGCAAGCCTCGGCGGAGTTTGATGGCGCTTAGCTTGCGGCTGAACACATAGAGAAAAGTGCCCAAGGCTTGCTTCATCCTGGAATGCTTGTATAATTTGCTTGACTATGATCTTACGTTTGTGATATGTAATGGAGCCCGAGCGTATGCCCCCATGCCGCTCTCGACCTGACCCCGAAATAACGAGTCCTATTGCATGTCGCCTGCCCATCAACAGACGTCAACATCTAGCCCTCTCCATATGACCCAAAATCTCACTCGCTATCGGGTATGATTCCTGAAAGGCGCCCTCCGCTGATATGCTGCGATACTGCAAATGGGTTGCGCGACTACCAATATAAGTAAACATAATCACAGTGCCGTTCCATCCTGGGGCGCGATCAGGACCACAGAGTCGCCTGTTTTTCCTCAGCGTGTGAAGCTTTATCATACTCACGAAATCCATACCTCGTACGAAAAGCATCTCCGACTGCTTTTTAACAGTCTGTCACAATCAGCTTGTGTAACACTTCGCATGCATTTATCTCACGCACCCTAACTCGTGGTGGCTCATCCTCGTCTTCTTCCTCTGCGACATAGATGGTCTCTTCAACGTCTCCGAGAACAAGGTTGCAGTGGCTATCGTACGCCTGTGTAGATCATTAGAATCACATCCCAAGCTATGTCGGAGCGTTTTCAGACATACGTGAAGACGCCCTTTGAGCTCGCGGTCGCCGCGCAGCTTAACGACAACCACTTCGTCGATACACAGGCGCACAAGGTCGAGCGGTTCGGAAGAGACGTCCTCTTTCTCCTCCATATTAAGCGAGGGCAGATGAATGCGAAGTTGGCGGTGGTTGTTCAAATCCTGGATTTTGACTGGAGTTCCCCAGGTTCAAGCTCCAATGGCTTGGCGACAGCGGGACACTAAGGTTCGCGCTACTAGTTCTAGGTGCGTCTATTGCGTCAAGCCGCCTGTGCCTGCATACAAGTGAATAGGTTCCCGCAAACAACCCACCTTAGTCAATATATTCACCTCAACCGGAATCTTGAGGGTAACAGACAGCATGGCCGAGGAACAGCAAGAGCAGAACCCGCTCTTAGCGGCGCTCCCTCCCGCTACCGACTATCTGACCTATCTGACCATTGTCGAATACAATCTCACTGAAGAAAACCTTCCCCTTCTCCATCAGATTCTACAAGACACGGAGCTCACCTCTAACATTGGTTGGGATTTGGTCCATTTACTGTTACCTTTGCTGCCTGCGTCAGAAGAATGTCTGCAGGACGTAGCTGCTCGTGGCAATCCACGCGAAGTCATCTTAAAAGTCACGGAAGCACTGCGCTTGCTTGACTTTGAAGATCCTCAGCAAGATTCCGAAGACGAAGGCGCTACTCCCATCACCAAGGCATCCTCGAGTCGAGCAGCGCCCATTCAACTAGGAGAATCAAGTCTCTCCCCCGTGTTGCCACACGAGACGCTACCGCCGCTCCCGCTCCTCAAATTTGAAGTCCTCCTGACGTTACTCTCGACCCTCCACAGACGCGTGAAGACCAAATATCCGAGTCGTTTTCTCTCAACAAGTCTCCAGGCCGTGCTAGCCGCATATAACAGATCAAAGCATCACCTAGATGAGCTAACACTATCTGCTATTAAATTCATCAACACACTTTCCGGAACTAAGAGGCCTCACCTTCCGCCTCGCACCAGCAGCGGTAATCTACTCAGGACGGGAACTGGTCTTTCTGAGCCAGACCCAGAGGCGCAGAGTGAACTTCCTACTACCGATGAAAACGTATTGACGAACCGGTTGTTTCAGTCATTCCTTACACACGTCTTAGAAGATTACATCCTATCCCTTTCCTCAGACCAGGATGTCCCTGGTCTTTCATGGTCTAGTAGGCTGATGGAGAAATACGAACCTCAGAGAATTGTACCCAACAAGACCACTTACGCAGAGAGGTTTGCAGAAGAAGGGAGCCTAAAGGCACGATCGACCATAGTAGGGCAGATTGTTGCTCTCGCTCAGGATCTAGGGCTTCCAACCGATGAGCTTATTCGGACCGTTCAAGATCCAGAAATGGAGAAGCAAGGAGCTCCCGGACAAGAAGATGAGCCTCCATCATCCGCTGAGGATATCCCTTTATCCAAGACGGGTTCTTTGCTTTTGCTTGTAGCACGTCAAGTAAAGCGAGAATTATATGCGACCGTCGAGCGTACTGAGGACTCTGCGGTTTCCATTTTCCCCGACCACGAAATTATTCTCAACAACTTTGTAGGCACGCTCGGCCCACATACCATCGGCTTGGAACCTGAAGCTTTACTCGATGCAATATTGTCACTTGCCTTGATTGCTATTAAGAAGAATCGCATAGGTGAACTAGTAGACGATGAAAATTTCGCGAAGTACCTACAGGTGTTATCACTTGTGTCCGCGAACACGCCATCTCCCAGCCTTCGATACCACGCTCATTACGTTACGTCAACTATTCTACGTTCTCATCCCTCCGACCTGGTTCGGCTGGCTTTCATTCGCGACACTCTGGAGCACTGCCCTTATGAGAACCTCAAAGCAAGCGCCGTGGGCTGGCTCAAAGGTGAAACACTCGAAGCAAATATGCCGCCAAGTCCATCACCAGACTCTGAATCTCATTCGCCTCCTGGAAACGATACTCTATCGATCTTCGCTACGCCAGTAGCACTCTCCAACGTATCGCCATTCCTATTTCCCGACCTGAGGTCGTCCTTCACGTCTTTAGTTGAAGTATCGGACAGCTGGATGCAGTTCCGTACCGAGCTTGGATTTTTCCTTGCAACTCTGAATTTCTACTGGCTTCTTTTGACAGCGAAGGTTGTTCATGAGAATCTAGATATTACAGGCCTTCACAAGGCAAGTCATATTGAGGATAATTACCTGACACCTCTAAAACAGGCTATTGGGCGCTTTAGGGAATCATTGAAAGATGACGGGGAGTTAGCAATTGTGGAGGGTTCCGAGGGAATGGTCGCTGCGCAGACAGACTTGATGATATTGGAGGACGTGATTGAAAGAGTCGAGAAGGGCACCAAGGGGTAATAGTGTACTAAGTGATTTGGTATTTAAATAGGGGGTTTGCACCTGGGTAATGAATAGCATGAGTTGTGAATACATTGTAAATGAATTACTGAAAAACACATCCTTTATTTGTTAGAATTATGCTTGTAAATGTCATACCTTCAAGTTTCGTCTATTATCGGCTCCTCTCTAAAATGATATAATGTAAGAGTGATAACGTACTGCTGCATATTGAAGGTCTTCTCATATGAATTGAAACAAGCCTATATTTTCCTTATTTGCTATATTGTACTGATTATTTTACTGTTAAAAGACTCTCTCCCCCTATCATCCCAAAGATTTAACCCTTCTCGGAACCTAACCGTGTATAATATGTTCTTCAATAACGACATCATATTCAGGACGCATGGCTGAGTTTTCAGGGAACTAAGGAAAGAGTTCAATGCATCCTTCTCCAATTGTAGGCCTCTGTTGTATGAGAACGCTGGAGCAGGTGGTAGAGCTGAGCGGGGGAGATGTCTTCGCTTTAACGTTAGACGTGTCTATCAGCTTTCTTTTTTGGGAATTTCCTGTTGTTGCAGACGGTTGTTGTTGATAGTGGAGTGGAAGGTAGTTAGATGGCATGACAGTGCATTAATTGAGCGAGTGCAGGCGAAAGCACGGAGCGTCGCAGCTACAGTTGTTGGTTCTAGTAGCTCAGTGAATGATGAGGGTGATTGAGATCGTCACATGTCTAGCACGTTCCTAGTTTTGTATTTACATTATTATTCCTCAAGCTTCCCTATGATATTCTATCATTCCTCTTTTCCTTAGTCATGCTATTCTATCGCACTATGCATAAGATTGAAAATTAGATACCGTGAGGAGTTTTGAATTATGGAAAGCATAGTTTGTCCACCGCAATGGAAGCTTCGGAAACAATGATTTACCCACAGGCTTAGATTCAATAAAAATTCACTATATAACCTACTAATTTTACCAAGCAACATTATGCATTCATTCCTCATGTCATTATTTCCGAGATTCCGGCGCACGGGCCACTTCTTTCCGATTATATTCTTACCTAGCCTGAAGCTCCAAACAAATTACAATTTTTTTTGGCGACGCTGCGTAACATGGAGTCCTTCAGCCTTGAGGTACGATTCTAATATATTGCTTTTCAGTGTAAGTTGTCTGTTAATGCTGTGATACTAGGAATTCGACAAGCACGTCGAAAATTTACGATCGCAATTGACGTTCCTCACCTCCGCGCTTAACGCGACGGATCGCAATGCACCTGACTGGGCGGCTGGAGATCTCCTGGCTTTGCGGAACGGCACCTCAAGGTTGCAAGATGATATGTGCAGGTTCAGATCCCGAATAATGGAGGAAGAAGTTGCTACTCTCAAGGTATAGGGAACTCTTAGTTGGCTACATTCGCTTGAAAGAAGCATGGGAAGGACAAGAGGCTGACGCGCAATTAGCCTTCAAATAAGAGACTCAGTATAGAAGGGAGTCAGGGCTCTAGCCTGCCACCCACTGACCACTCAAACGCCCAAAGCGAGTCATCCACGGCGCCCGAACTGCCTCCTTCCGCAGACGCAGATCCACACGCAACAGGGCCCGAGCCACCAATTCAAGAGGATGGCTATGAAGTCCAATACATGGATATATCTTCCTTGGTCAATCAACGGCTTCACGAAAGTAGAATGCGCAGGCTAATGGATTCGCCGCGGACAGCGCAAAAACGGAAACATGACGTCTTTGTAGAGGATTGGACGGAGGATATGGAGGGGTCTGAGGATACGAAATCTGAGGCTCTTTCAAGGGAGCAAAGCCCAGTCAAGAAGCTGAAGGCTTTCGGGAGTTTTGAGCAAGCGTTGAAGAGGAAGGATGGTCGAATGCCAGGCGAGGGAGATGAAGGTGTTGAGGTCGGGAGAAAGAAGCAGAGAAAATAAGAGGATCATGGGAATTTGTGGTTCTGGTCCCTGTATATATATAAAATAGCATTGTATGATCAAATGGTAATTACTGGGCTGCGCAATGTGATATAGCTGCTGATATTGGAGCGCTGGAGTGGTAGGGCGACATAGGGTTCTTACCCGAGGAACACCCTAATAACATGCTAAGTATGAGGGCGTCTCGAACAGGACCTATCTGGATATTGTGCAATTGTCACTCATAGCTTCGTTCGACGGTACACTGGAGCATATCCCCGTGGCTCCTAAACGGTATCGGGTATGGGAAAGTTTAGCCGAGTACATTAGCGGGCATCCGTTAGGGCGGGTCTTTGGCGTCATGAACATTTTGAGCTTTCCCTTCATCCAACGAAGCAATCATTAGCGCGCAGCGGGCTTCTGCCCTGGCTTCTGTACGAACAATAAAGTCTTCAAACGAGGCAACATCTACGATGATGGCAACTCCTCAACCTCCCCTTACACCCGAGCAGCGCCTCGCGCTCGAAGAAAAAGCCCGCTACGACCGCCTAACCCGCAACCTCGCCATCGGCGGCGTAATTATCTGCCCCATAGTTGCATTAGTCCCCCCTCGGAAACTTGATCTCTATACCTTCTCGCTAGCCATGGGTTTCTACCTTTCCGCTGACCACCTTTCCTCTCATTACACCGGCAAATCCCTCATCCACCAGATCCCTCTACCCAGCGCACCCGGCAGTGCGTTGCCCACGGAGAAAGCGAGGGAGATGCAGCGGCAGATCAAGGAGAAAGAGGCGATGGAAAAGGGCAGTGAGACACTAAAAGATAGGGAGAAGAATAAGACCTTGTGGCACAAGATTTGGATGGGGGATGAGAAGGAGGGTTGGAAGGAGAGGAGACTGGAAGAGGAGAGGAAGGCGCTAGCTGAAGGAAAAAGTTATCAGAGCCTCATTCTCGACCAAATTTGGGAAGTCTGGAATTGGGATAAGAAGAAAAATGGAGATGGGAAGGGGAAGAGTGATCAAGAGAAGAAGGATTGAAGGAGGAGAAAGGAGTTTTTGGTGTAGGTTGCTGTTGATATATGTAAGAGTATGATATATTGAATGGGTTTGTATATTAGGGGCTGGATATAGGACAATAGCATTGGGCGGTTGGCGTTCTAATTTGGGTAGGCATGTTCTACAAATCAATAGAGTTGTCTTACAATCCCACAACAAGGGTCAACATAAGAAGTTTTCAATCATTGAAAGAGAGATAATCAATGCTTCCTAAAATGCGAAATTTACTCTTTGAACACCAAGCAAAAGGCGTAAGACGATGCTCATCTTACGGACCATTTTTGAGCTCTCAATATCAGAAAAGAAGACTTGCAGTGGTTTAAGAATGGCCGTTCACTTTGAAGGCATCATCCCCTACAACTCTCACAACCGATTAGAGCCTAAACCGCTGACAAGGATCCGCAAGTCGGCTTTATTTGAAGACACCCCCTCCCACATACTTGCAGTAAGAAAGGCACGGTTTTCCAACTTGATAGAGGCTTCCATATTGCAAAGGCTAGGTGAGTACAAGAAGTTCTGCTTAGCATGCTTCAAGCACGAATTGACGAGTTGTCCCCCATATTGTGGCTGGGGTAGTCCGAAACTAGGCTTCTTGCCTGACCCTGTCTCAAACAGATACACCGCAGGTGGTTTTGATTTATGCCATTTGGGTTTGGCCTCTTGATATTTTATATCTTTTGCCGCCTTTCTCTTACATCTAGTAATCGCTACATTTCCCTTCGGCATGCCTTTGTATGCTTTACAAGGTAGAAGATGCACGATCACCTGTTTTTTCGCGGTTCCCTGTGAGATTAAAGGCAGTTCAGGGGTAAACTGGATATTTTCTCTGCCTATTTCCAAATTCTGGAGCGCATCTGCGATTTCGGAAACCGTGACCTGCGGCTTCTGCGGCGCACTTGGCAAAAAGTCTCGCCTACCAGCCTTCCCGATGAATGTCGGATTCCCTAACCTATTCTCAGCCAATCCCCTTTCAGTATTCGTCTTCGCTTTTTCAAATAACCCCGCGGTATAAACTCTCACCATTTCTTTCCCATCTTCATTCTCTACAATAGCTTGAGTACTTCACGCGGATAACAATAATGACAATATCTCTTCCAGGTCTGGATGTGAGATATCGCCGCGCGCGTAGAAGAGCCCGATGTTTGTGCATAGTTTATCTGTGATGGGGAAGTTGCAGATGCAGTTTTCGAGTATTAGCATGACGTCTTTAGGGGTGGCAGCGTTGGTGTGTAGGTAGAATATTATGGATGAGGTGCAGTTGAACTTTCCGTCATCTGGGAGGTTATTGGAATGTGCGAAGCGGTGGGCAGCGACTAGCGTTTCGAGCCCCGAGGGAGGTTCCGGCGTTCTACTTGGCGTAGTTAGGGGCATACCTAGCTCGCTGTCAGTGTTGTCTTCGGCGTCCGAGAGATCAATTATGAAAGGTTCGATAGAGGGAGGGACTGGACTGGGAACTCGGGTAGTGGAAACCATTTGGGAGCCTGGAGTGCGCTCAAGTTGAAGAAGCCAATTTCGAAATATATACTGGGGAGTAACCTACGGGATAGAGTCAAACATAGGAAGTTTCCAGTGGTTAAAAATCACATTGGAGTCATACAATGTAGAACAGCAAAGGCATATCAGTTATATTATAATTAAAAGTATTGATGTTTTGGAAGTGAGCGAGTTATATCACACTAAACATTGTGAATGTAGAAAGACCGTTTGTGTTTTGTGAGTAGTAGAGAGATATGAAGACAAAACACTGTGAATCATCCCGAATGGACGACTTCGGCCAAAGAAATGTTCTTATTATATTGCCGGAGTTCGCAATATCTAACAAAGTGCTATTGAGAGCAATAGAGATATATGATGTGGTTGTCGCAAGACTATTGGAGAGCAAGCGGGAAGAGGTCTCATTAAATCTTGAAACAAACGGATCTTGTGAATGCAAACAGCAATGGATCATGTCTGTTCACAGCATTCATTAATGGACCAAATGAAATATGGCTTCGAGATCTGGCGATATATCCTGACGGGATCTTGTAAATATGCATCCGTGTGATGATCTTATCCCTCGTTTGAACAAGCCATTACATATTACAAGCTGGCCATAATCGATTATGTATAAACTTCTCGGGTTGAGAAGGGATAAGTACAAGCTTTAGACTTATTCTCAATCCGCCGGTTCGCTCTTAGATACAAGGTAATCTACAGATCCATAGACATCTGTCTCCGTCGCAGAGTCAAGATGCTTAGTCTTCCGTACAGTACTCTTACCTACAATGAGAATTCTTGGCGGCAAAATCGGCGTGTCCCGGTAAATTGCGATGGCTACGACGCCGCCACTTTTGTCTCCACAGTAACTGTGCACTAACAGCTGGTGATAAAGCAATACTCACTCTATCAACTAGCCCAAAGCAACCATTATTCACGTAGTTAGGTTGTATATCTAGCACCTTGGTCAGAACTTCCAAGCCTTCCTCATTTGCACCAACCGATGGGTACTGGATAACGTAAGGCACGGGCATCTAGAACCAGAGAACGGCTATTTGGACTTACTCTGGGTGTTTCTGTGCTTAGCTGTTGTCTATCCATCTACGGCTCAATATTAGATCTATCATGCATACGTCAACCTTATCTATCCTGAAACTCCTGTAGGCACCACGAAGGTTCCGTCCTACCGACCTTCACGTGCTCTATGAGGACAGAAATTACTCCAGACTCGCCGCAAAGTGCGAAAAGGCCATGCATGATAAAGTCACGGGATGACCATATAAATATAATTAACCCTCGCGCAACACGATGCACGCTAAGGGCTGGCCACCGGAATGGCCTGGATTCTTGGCCTCCCGCCCATTAATATTGCGGCAGATGTTGCATACATAGTATCGCAATATAGGAAGGGACGTGTCAATGTCACAGTCAGCATCTGGGGTATGTCGCAGGCCAATGTATATGAATTGCCGTCATGCAATCAGGTACCGTATTGGATGCAGAAATATACAAGCACAAGCCCTATGATTCCTATCGAATAGTTAATGCTGTTGTGTGGGTTATCAATTCAAAGGGACTGCAAGTCCTGAAACGCCCGTAAAACGCTCAACGCCCGATATCGAGCGCTCAGTAGGGTCAAGGAGAATCTTTTTATTCCACACCGGTCTCATTTTCCCTCTTTCTTTTCCTGATAAACATTTGGTAAGAGAAATGGTCCACTGCGTCAATACTGGTGGAATTGCCACCATTGTGAAACTCTGAATATTCTCTATTTTATGAGGGAGCCAGCCAGTCACCTTACCTCATGCATTATGTTAGGTAGCCCAGCTGAGTTCATAACCATAGACAGTTCTTCTTAGCAATTCATCCTCCAGAATGTCAGCTGAAATCGACCTTTGCAATTGGCGCAACTCACCCCGGGATCTTCCTCGAACATCACCTTGTCCATGACCTTTTCAAACGTTTTGGTAACGGTGAATCCTGCCTCGCGAGCAAGATCAAAAAAGGCTAGGTCCTTCTGCAGAAGCCAGGGCCGGTAGGGCGTAAAGAATACATAGGCTCGAGATGTTGCCGCTTTCTTCAAAGTCATTCGCACAGTTTTGATGAGCTTTGCATGCTCAGAATGGTTGAAAAGAAGGTCAGCAAGAATTAAGACGTCGAATGCGCAATCCTGAGGCAAGTGTTGGATTAAGCCTTCAACTGATGCTCCCCATAGGTAACCCTTATTGATCGGTTAGAGCGGTAAACGCATAGAGTTCGCCAGGAACTCGCCTCTGCTACAATTCTTGGCGGAGCCGGTAAGAGATTACAGTGAGAGATGTTGAAGCGGAGATTCTCAATGAGATCAACATCCGGATAGTCGGTCACAACAACTTGATGAGCATCATTGAGAGCACACACGAGGCTGGGCAGGCCGGCGCCAGCACCAAGCTCAAGGACTGTTTTGGCTTTGATAAGTTCCTCTGCGCGCTCCTCTAAGTAGAGAGAAATTGTTCGTCCAGCATTCCAAAGGTAGTGTCCCTAGCAATGAATATTAGATGGCAGTTCCCCGAGCGCCGACATCAAGCGCATATAACGTAACAGAGTCAGCAATATCGTTTGCTCTTACCAAAGAAAAAAAATATTACAAAATCTCACCCAAAGAGGATTGTGCCCCACCAACCGAACTCTGACTTCGTTCCCTGAGAGGAACTTGTGAATGGCAAATGTTGGTTCCCTCTCGGGCTGGTAGAAGTCGGCTGGTTCTTCGAAGAGATTGATATTTCCATCTCCGGTGTCTGAATCCGAGGTCATGTCAGCTGATAATTGATTCACCGAGTGACGGGGTGTTGGGTGGCGCCCGCCGAGTGTGTTAACCAGAGCTCCGTCAGCGCCAAGGCACTAAGAATAGCACGTGACACTCGCTTCGGTTTCCAAGCAGGGAAGGCGGCCGCGACTAGCCGCAAAGGAAACCTCTGGCCACTGCGTATGGGATCTACCTGTGGACACACGATGCGACCGGGGGGCAGCTGGCTGCTCACTATGATCATCTGCACGTTCCTGGGTTCCCGAGCTCGAAAGGCGCTCATCGCCGGGCCTGACGATGTGGCCGGACCCTCTGTTAAAGCCTCGACCATAGCTCAATATCTAGACCGCCCTTCGAGCCTGCGTTCTAATACCGCATTCCGCACTATTGCTCGCCTTCGCCCGCCTGCCGGCCGTCTGAAGCAACCGACGACGATCGTGAATCCTTGGGCGGTTCGAGACGCATAGCGCGGGCGGCCGTCACCCACTCCACCCATGGTGCTTACACTGGCGCGGCTTAAGTAATAACTTGCTCAGCTTCACGCGCCTTAGTCGCACCGCGAAGACGACCTCCTTCTAAGATCACACGCCGCGGACAACAAGGTCGCCGCACCCGCACCAGCACCACCCAATCTCACCCTTGAACAAGTCCGCGTTTTGACTGCCCAACACCCACGCCGAGACGTCCTGCTGCGACCCACAACTCGACCTCCGCCGCCAACCAAACATCCAAAGCCAGCTTCTCTTTACCACCGACCATTGCCGCTCCTCACTACTGGTCCTCGGACCTCTCTGTTTTCGCCCATCGTGGTGTTGCTGCCGCTCTCCTACCCGGCCGCTGTCTCCCCGGCTACTTTTGTGCAGATTAATCTGCTCTTTCCTGCTCATCTGTTGCGCTGTTTCAGTTTCAATCTACTACCCTTCGCCGTCTATCTCCATCCAGTCCTTGCGCGAAACCACTCTTTGACCAGCTCCAAGCACTCATTTCAGCCACACCGGATCATTAAGCGCACAGGTACAAGCCGTCCGGGGCAGCGCTTACATTGTGCGACGCACGCTGTGCCTCCCCGCAGTGCGTCTCCACGTGCAGAGTACCCGCTCCAGTGCGATTGCCATTCTGCTTGTTTCCTTATCCAGACCACAGGGCCCATTGTAGCTCCCCAGCACTAGGCGGTCGAATGATTTCTTCCTATTGATGAGCACATTCCCGGTCATTGTCTCTCGAAGCCACAAACATGTGGGCCGAAATCAACGGAGAGCGTAAGAAGGTAGCTTGGTAGGCTTTCTGTCTTCTTCTTCTTCTTCTTCTTCTTCTTCTTCTCCTTCTCGTTCGTCTTTCGACACTTTCCCCGCCTTGAACATCTTCGTATATATTTCGCTCTATCGTTCGGTAGCCTAATTATTATTTAGTGGTCCCTGCATTCGTGGTCACCGCTCTTCGAAATGCGACCACCGAGACCGTGTCTTAATCGAGGTCCGCAAGCCTGGCCGACCCCTCAGTAGTTGTCCGCATCCTAGCGGTTCGTGTAGCTGCGAACGGGTGGTCATTAACTATACCATTCCGAAATGTATGCTTCGTCTTTTCTGTAGTGAATGACTTGACTGACAAGGAGAAAAGCCTCCGAGTGTGCCTGCCCTTCGGACCGCGCTCAACCGCTGACCGCTGTGTCTGGGATCTCTAGTCGAGTGCAGAAGAGTCGGAACCGGAAATCGATAAGTAGCCTTACGCCTTCAACAATAGAAAAGGCCATCAGGGCCAGCCAGGAAGTAGACGCCGAGTCGTCCTCCTTGGGCACATCTACCACCCCGACCAACCCCTCATTTGCCCCTTCGGATAGGAGTGCAAGCAATGGAGCCTCGCCCCCTTCTAGTGCAAGCTCGACGCCCCGAATCACGTCTTCTGCTTCGCTTAAGCCGAGCTATCCTTCCGACGCGCAGCTTACCGACACTCAGTCTCAGCCCGTTTCCGATTGCTGCAAACCCAAGACTGTTCGTGAGCAAGAGCCTCGACAACAGCAAGGAGGAAGCTGCTGTAGCAATAAGTCAAAAGAGCCCCAAAAACCTGTGCAGACGAAGAAGTCGTGCTATTCAGAACCGAGCCAGCCTGAACGGGTTGAACTAGTTAACCAAACACAAGCGAATAATGACCAGAACGCGCGAAATCACGCTCAGTTCCAACAGCACGGTCAGTTGCAGAACCAAGCGCTTGGTATGGTGAATCCAGGATTCAGTTTCATGTCCAATATGCCCTCAAATCTTCCAGCAAATATGGCAATGCTAATGCCTTTCGGGTTCAACACTCCCATCTACAATCACATGGCGCAATTGTACCAACAGTCAGCATCAGTACCAATGCCCCCAATGCCAAACGGGAACGGTCACAATGTCCCGGAACATAATTGCCATTGCGGAGATTCTTGCAGTTGTTTCGGTTGTGCAGCCCATCCGCACAACGCTACCATGACAGAATATCTCCGATTAATGCATCAATACATGAGCACAGGAGGATTCGGTGCTATACCTCCACCAACCTATGACCTACCGTCGTATCCTCACCATCCAGGATTTGGGCCGGGAGTGTCCCAGAACCTAGCTTTCAACAATCATTCGGGTACGGCTAGCTTCACTAATGTAAGCGCCAGCCAAGCCTTATCAGCGAGCGTTGACCCAATAGTCAATGTTGCAAGCTTTCCTCCAAACGTCTCAGGTCCATGGCCGCAAGAATGCATTCATGCTTCGGCTCGTACTTCCACAATGAGTAACGGACAATCCTGCAATCCCAGCAACATCCATCGCGAGACATCTCCTGATAAGAAGCAAGAAGAACCAGCGCCTAGTCCAATTTTCGTCGATAGTCCTAGCGAGGGAAACAATGAAGATACGCCAACGCTCTCGCCTTCGGCATACCTCTGGCAAGAGCTTGAGCTTCCAGGTTGTACCGATGCCACCGGGACTTGCCAGTGCGGTGACGGCTGCGCATGTGTAGGGTGTCTGACGCATGGTGGCCACAACGGCGTTCCTCTAGATGCTCCCGCCACTAGCGATTCGGAGACTTTTACGACTTATATCACTAGCAACGATGGCACCCAGGCGGAATTCGCAACTGACCCTTTCCTTGATACACCCAACTAAACTATTCTTCGAAAATTTGAGCTGGAGTACCACGTCAGAGCGCATCTGATTTTGTGGGATCAGCAAAGATAGAAGGCGGATGGTAGTAGAATGGGCGCATTCTAGCCATCATATCGTATTATACCGATGTTATACATGTAGCAAGCGAATGTATAGTGAATGTTCACGACGACCACACTCCTGCTAGGCTCTCGATTAGCCTACAATAACCCGATTCGGTCGCATCTTAACAACTACAATCCGGTACTCCGCTATTTATGGCCGACTGACGGCGAGCTAATGAAGATGTCCCTTAATGGAACATATTCTCATTTTTGTTTTTCTTATGCTAATATCGACACCGATTAGTTGTTACGATCATGATTGCATGCTGCCATTGCCTTCACTTCATTTTCGGACACGGCGTTTGACCGGGATTGAAAGGAAAAAGTTCTCTGGTGCTTCCATGGATGGGATCTAGCTCATCGATGCTCCAATGAACTAACTTTTTTTTTTTTCGTGCACTATTCCCTTTTGTACAGTTTGAGAGACGAAAAAGCCGTGGAGGATGAATAGTTACATATAGGAAGGACTTAGTGCAAGGAAATTTTGCATTCAATAGGCTGGCATGTTCTCTCGAATTAGGATACCCCTAGATCTATCCGGACTGCCATCCAAGCAGTCTGAAATTGATACTTTAAATATCTTTTTACCACCACTGTCTTCGGATATCTCTCAGCTCGCTCTCCTAGATTTCGGTCCCCTCCCCCATATTTTATAATTGCACCGTCTCCAGTGCCATCAAGGCACGTAAACCCTTACCACAGCCTATTCCAGACCTGGGGAACCCGCCTCGTGCTTCCTAAACGGGACCACCCGACCGACATACCCGTAACCCCAGCCCAGCCGCAATCCTTACCTCCGCACGTGTACATTCTGCACAGACCAAGCCTGCCAGTCCTGGATTGATTGGGGCCCATTGGGGACACCCCCTCTGGGGTAAACGAGGGCAAGGAGCCGGGTCCGGCAGGTTGGTTGGCCAAGCTTTTTATACGGAGACGGGACATTTCTTTTTTTTTTTTTTTTTTTGCTTCATCTCGACTACGAGTGGCTAGGCTGATGAATTGGGATGATTTATTTCCTTAAAAAAAAATTTTTTTTTTTTTTTTTTTTTTTTAATGCCACAAAGGTGCGCAGGTGGCAGGTAATGCGGCATCCAACGTTTCCTGGACATCCATGCACAGGTATGGCGTCTAAGCGAGAGGAGGAGGGCGCCGGGGGGTTGGATGCAAATGTGCAAATGGGAATAATCAGAGTGGATGGGGTTTGCTGTTCGGCTACATCATATCACGGACCCGGATCCGGGGTTCTGGGGAAGCGAGTGGAGGAGAGAAGGCCCGGTTTCGGGTCGTCGGCTAGTAAAATTGCCCACGTTGGACACTACGGTTTAGGTAATGCTTCGTGCCGCCATCGTAATGGCAATTGTAGGCTCGGTATGTCCAACCTTGTAATAGGGCTCCTGGCTGGGCAAATGTGGGGAACCAGAGGTGTTCTTCAATCATAGAAGGGAATAGCATGACCCTATGGAAGATGAAAGCAGAGAGTAGAGGTAAAGCATTTGCATTTTGGATTGCGTGTGAAACAACAGCAAAGTCATGACTAGCAAAATCTTCTAGAGTCCACCATCCGTTACCCATCGCCAAGTGTTTCCCAGTCCGTCCGCATATCAACCCCCAGCAGACACCCCCAGTAAGCGCCTCGTGACAATTGTCCAAAGAGGGCTTCTATAACTACCGCTGCTGATTTTTAGTGCCTATCGATTCCTCTAAAACGCCCCATTTCTCATGACACATTCCAACAATCCTGCATGCGATGTAGCACTTGGTAAACTACGTACAGATGGTCCGGCTGCAGAACCGATATGGTATGCGAGTCGAAAGAGATGCTAGGCCCCGAACGCCTCGTAGAGTTAAGGAGGCAATGTACATACCCTATTATGGCATCGAATGTGCGGCTTTTGAAGTGTATGTGCAGGAAAGTAAAAGAGGAGAAAATACTTACAGTTTGGAGTAAAATGTAGAGAACATCCGATATCAATATCAGATGTCTTACCAAAAGGAAATGTGAATATAAAATCTTCTTAAAATCCGAACACCTCCAAAAAATTCCGTCGAGATCCATGATTAATAATGAGCTTTCCACTCGACAGATCCCCTCGACATGATAGAGTATTGGCCAACATCCGTCAAGACAGGGTCATTGTTCTATGAAGGCTGCGCAAGGGAAAATGCCGATAAGTGAAGTGGATGATATGACAGAAGCTATAGCCATTCGAATATGAGAAGCGGATGGGCACTTAATCTGTGAAAACCAGGGTGAGAACCCCAGACCTGACCGTTGCCTATAGAAAGGAGTGAGTAAAGGCGTCATAATGCAAGACAAGACTTACTGTGCAGCCCTTGTCCCGACGGCACCCCTTATTATCACAATATTCTCCAGTAGATGAATTGAACTTGCAGGGATTGATGGTGTCATTTCCCTCAAACGTTATACTGAAGTTGAGTCTATCCTTATCGTTTGTGGGGCGATTCTGGGACAGCGACATGAAACCCATGTTCATCTTGATATCGTCCCATCCTGCCCCGAAGTTGAGAGGAGCCCAATTTCCGACTGGACTGGAACCATCACTCCAGGTGCACGCGTCATGTTCCGGAACGCCTTGGTTGTTGATGTAATATTGTGCTGAAGTAGGCTTATCATCCCAATGATAGTATTGAGCCATGCTAGGAACAGCAAGCTCGGCTGTTTCGCCTGGCTTGACGGTCAATGGGAGAGTCTCAGACTCCGTTCCTAGCTCTCATAAGTATACAGAAGCATGACACAGTACATTTCTACTGACCAGGATAATCAGTGCGACAAATCGAGACTGACTGGGAAAGTTTGTTTTGAACCATGACCTTGCACCTGTCAGTTCCCCTCGCACAAAGAGTTTTTGCTAGAGATCCTTCTGGCATCTCGAGTTTTCCATCCGCATTGCAGTAGAGGCCACCAACAGACTGTTTTGTCGCGCCCTGCTTCTTTGGCCAAGCCATCTTGAGGTATGGATTTGGACAATTGTACGAGCAGAAACGTCCGGGAGTGCAACACGAACCATCGTGACATGTTCCATGCGGGATTGTCTCAATATCATCGAAACCTGCGGCTCCACGCTCATGAGGATCTTGAATACCAGTCCAGCCGCCAAGGCCCTCATGACTAAGGGGAGTCGCGCCATAGCCACGAGGAAACTCGTCACAGGAGAAATCTCCGCTTGGGAATTCCTTGTCGCAATCAATGCAAAGGCTATTATGATCGCTGGGCGGAGGCGCTGTTGAAGGAACAGGTTCATAATCTTCTACGGTAGAGCTCGGTGCAATAGCATGTGAAGATGACTCTGGTGGAGCCGGCGCTTGTGTCGGTTCCGTGACATGTTCTAGCTTGGGGCCTGGGTCATGATGCTCCTCTGACGGGCTTGGGGTTGGCGCAGGAGGAAGGCTAATAGATGTAGAGAGGTTGCCGTCTTCACCCCAGGTGAGCGTACCGTTCGCAATTCCCTGGTGAACCTCATGCTCAGAGATTTGCTGTCCATTGAGCTCATAAATGATCACAGTCTCCACCGGCCCGGGAACGTAGACGACGGCACCGGTAGGGTGAGGGGCACGTTTAGGGGTGCCGCGGCCAACATGATAATGGCCATGATGGCGGGGATGTGCTCGTGCTGATGCCCAGGTGACAGAGAGGAAAAGGAGGGTATGAGTCCTCATATCGGTGAAGCTCTGTTGCCAAGTGAGCGCCAGACCATACGGGGAAGCCGCGAGGACGCCTTGCGTTGCCGTAACTAGACAGTCAGACAGGGCGAACAAGTGCGGACTCACCCGTTGCTCGTCTCTGACAAGACGCTGTCGCCGAAGTCTCCTAGGAGTTAGAGCGTCGCAGGTGGGACAAGGGCCTTTTGTTGTTCTGTTGTTTGGAATGAGGCAAGGAGCGGTGAATGATAATACAAAAGTCCTAACGAGTGAAATGGAGATAGCGCTCCGGGTCTGCAGGATTGAAAGAAATAAGGTGAAACTACGGTTGAGTCTTGAATTGGTGTGTCACAGAGTGTACAATGCGCGGAAAGAAGAGAAGAGAGAGGGATGATAGACGTTGGGCATGTTATTTGCAGCAACCGTCATGAAGGCGCTAACCGAAGACCGCTAGCGGCGCTTTCCGCTTGCCTGCAGTGAAAGAGCAGAGCATGAAAGGCCCTGGCAGAAATGAGAGGTACATACTGGATGGTCGCGTGGCCCCTTCCTTGACCTCGGGGCTTTGCTGGAGGAAGAGACTCAATAGGCGCCGAAATGCACAGAAGAAAATAATGCTGATCAACTACATAGGGCAAAGGATATAGAGAAAGACTGGAATATATTCTTGGAGGTGGTTCTAACTTACTCAGGTAACATGCCCGCGCGCCCAACATGAGAGCATGCCTTCGTAATTACTGTAATGCTTTGTGTCACTGACGTGTTTCCAAATAAATCGCCTCGATATGTCCACCTTGCCCTCTTGAGCGGCAACGATGGGACCGAGGCATCGCAAGGACCTGTAAAACACACATTTGGGCGTTTACCGATGACCCTCGCGGTGCAGTTCACACGTACTTCTTCAAGCAACCAATCTGTCCTCATCCGGCGTTGTAGTACAGATCTGCTATGGCGTACCTGGCGCTAAGCTTGACCAAGGCAGCATTTCCCGCTACGTTATTCTCTGCTGGCATTCCGAATCTCCGGTATGCGCGTGATGGAATGCAGGTGCTCCGAAGGCGTCCCAAGCACAGAATCTCATGCGCCTAAGTCTGTGGTTTAGCGTGAGTGCCATATTCACTGACTTTGATCTCGATCTTCCCATTTCGTTTCTTAACTAGCCAGCGACGAGGCTGAGATGAGGAAGGCTTAATGCTGGAGGAGATATTAAGGGGAGTGCACTCACGGATAAAAGCAATTGCTGCCCGTTGACAAGACTGGCGTTGGTACCTGCTAGCCTTTTTGGATGCCCCGATAACGTTGTCCTACATTTGACGAAGTCGAGAGAAGGAGCAAGGGACACTCTCGATAGTTCCTGGTGGCTAAGAAGATAAAATGCAAGGCGTGACCGCAATTTCCCTTGCGAAACTCCAATTCCAAATTAATCATCAATCGCGAAAGTGAGACCGAGTAGTGTGAAGAGTGGGATGGCCACCATGGAAATCGTTGCAGCTAATTTCAAAACCAGACTATGCCTATTAACTCCTAGGGTCTTAGACGCGACCTACACCCTAGATACTCCATGGAAGCGCGGGGTTGGGGGTGTGTTAGGAGAGTCGATAACATCGTAAATGGCTCGAAAGGCCTCTGATTGCGAATATCTGAAAGTGGACACCAAGAGAGGTATGCAATGGATAAACACAACGATTGGAACAATGAAATAGGCTGACCCCCTTTTCTATCACTAGATATATGTCAATTGAGCATAATGTGAGCCCATGAACTGACTTCATCTTCAATCCCAAACTGGGGAAACAGATGTCCTCCAAACGGTGCATGTCAATCAACATGCGCGGCCTTTCTCTCGGTAAGAATAAATCCCAATTGAGGACATGCTACACGCCATTCGCAATTTTCGAATTGGCAGACTCTAGCGGCAAATTTTATAAGGTACCGCGAACTTAGACTTGTTGAATGTAGTTTGCCGGGACACTCCGCACAGACCCATCCTTCTCTACATCAGCCCATCCATCGCCGGCATCCATATTTATAAGTACGAAACGTTCGCCTTCCGCCATACTATGTTCTGCATCGCTCTGAGCAGCATAGTCGTACATGGCTTCGACGTATTTGAGCTTCTTTGCTCCACGTTTTGGGGCTACAGCGGGTCCCTTCTTCTTCACTGCAGTAGTGACACTGCCCGATATAGAGGCAGACGATGCTGAATATGTCGAATCTGGCCGGTTTGATGACGGAGGTGTCGAAGGCAAAACTTCGACATATGATGCTGGAACAAGTCCCTCTTTAAAACCGGCACGGACTTTCATCCAGCCAGAGCCGTCTGAAAAATGTCAGTGAACGTTCGATGAAGTACATGCAATATGTGGGACTCACCATCAGGCTCAAGAACAGTGATATCTCTCCCTTCGGGAACCGTCACCTCACCTTCACCATTTTGTTGGTAGGCGTACAACATTCTCCCTTTTTGCTCGGATGATTTAGAAGAGTCAGCCGTGCTAGGGATATCACTTCCGTCGTCCTTTATGTACTGCGCAGGAGGCGGCGCTACTATCCGGTTTCTCCGCGGAGCTGGTGCCGCAACTGCCTTCTTCTCGGGGGGTTCTTCCGTTGTTGGCGACATGCCTCCTGATATTGATCGATGCGCAGTAGCAGAATACCCAGAGCTCAAAGTGTTCATCGAATTTACGGTGTCACTTCGACTGATTCGAGGTATTTCTGATTGTGAGTCTGGCGCATTGCCATTTGCCGGAGTAACAATATGTGATGACTTCTGTCGTTCTTCCTTTAACTTTCTCTTCTCTTCTTTGGTCTGTTCTCCTGGACAATCTGCCGGTACTTTCATCTCGCACTTGCTGTGGCAGGTATACCCGCAGTCTCGACAATCGAACCCTTTCGCAGACAAGCCCCAGATACGGTCGCCACAAAGATCGCAGTTTGTAGGAATTTTAAATGTCTGCGATTTAAAATTATGGTTTCTTGCACCAATGCTGAGGTCGCCCATAGCTGTTGTAATAGTGGAGACCTCTACCTCCGCGCTCACCTTTTGTCTTTCCACCTCATGCATGCTCTCTTGAAGTGCAAAGATGGCACGTACAACTTCAACTTCACTTCTCTTGTCTTTACCTTCGCGGATGTTTTGCCGTACTCTCTTAGCATTCTCCACCTCCTTTCGCCTTTTATCAAGCTCCCGCCGATGATCTGCAAGGGAACTTTTGCTCTTTAGAAGAATGTTACGTAGATATACCGCTGATAACTCGTCTGTAGCAATATTACCGTCATCTAACCATACAGGACTTGGTTCAAATTGAAAATTTGCGGGTTCTTGCCATGGACCAGCATTGTGTCTAACAAACATCATGGAATCGAGTAAGGGGTTGTTCCTGGGTATTTCTCCCGAGAGATGCTTTAAGTACTCAGTACTCCTTGATAGTGTCTGCGTTTCTAATTGTGCAGCCAAGGACCAAATCGAGTTTAATTTGTTGACCCGAGTCTCAGAAAGGTCTTGCAGGCTCTATGTAGTGCTTAGCGGATATTTCCAAACAATTAGACAAGATAGAATCCTACATCGAGAAGCTCTGGTACATACTCATGATAATACATCCCCTTCTGCTTGTTTGTCACGTTGATCGCAATAATATAAGTATTCTAGAGAAATTAACATTATGGTCTAAATCGACAATTAGGAGATGTACCTTGACATTTCGCATCTCAACTTGCTGTTGATCAAATGCATTGCGTGCTTTGCCCTTGCTGTGATCGAATGAGCTGTCAATCTTTTTTCGGCGATTTTCCACCTCCTGGCACACGCTATCGTATTTTCCTTTCGTTTTCCGAAGATCGGCGTATGTGCTATCCCGCTCCTTTTCCAGCTTCCCGGCATACTCTACATGGTACTTTCGAAGATCCTCATACTGTTGGGAAACGAGCTTTAGCGGTTCTGCGAGGTTGTTGATAAGAGCAGAAGCAAATTGATCGTGTTCGGATGCTCTGGACTCGAGAGTGTTCAACTGAACGCCCCAAGTAGTCATAGACGCGCTGAGAACCAAGTTACATGTCAGTGTATTTCTGCCTATGCCTATCTGGATTCCATACCTTTCCAGGGAGCCTGGTGTGACTGTAGGGGTATCGCCGACGCTCAGACTGCTCGATTTCCGCGACTTCTTTTCGAAATACTTCTTGGCCAACGCGCTCAGTTTAGACGCATAATCCTTCTCTATTGCGCTTCGTTCTCGGTAGAATTGTTGTATGTCATCCAGCCAGGCGATTCCGCCGGAGACCTAATGTATCTTGAATTAGTAGGCGAAGCTATGGTCCCGAGGGCTCGTGGATGAGAGAATCAGAGGACATGTTGTGCATCACAGACGATGATGAGAAAGGTCAGTAACATACCCAGGCATTTACGTTCTTGAAGCCATCCTGTACGAATCATTCGTGTCAGTCAAGCACCGCGCTTTTGGAGTGTTCTGAATACCTTCAATTCAGCGCCAAATTGGGGAGCAATGTCGACCTCCATTCTTCAGAGCACCGCAACGAGAGAAGGACTGGGGAGGTGTAGACAGCGCGCCAGACATGGAAGGGAGAGACGACCAGAGGCGTGGTAAAAGGTTGCGCGGACGGTGTCGGTAGAGTCTAGGTGCCCAATGAGCGGGGACTGGCTGACAGGGCAGCACGCACGCCAAGGAACTGCTTGGGGGGACGCTTACTAGCAGGCACGCAACTGAATTCACAAAGGAGAAGAATCAGTTAAACAATAATGCTAGGAGAACTCTCTGTCGCACCAGAAGAAGACCTGAATAGGAGCAAACCTCATGAGGGGTCGTGGGGTGCGTTCACACTTAGGTTGCGGCTGCTTGCGCGGGCTCGCGCTACTGCTCAAAGAAGCCTAGCCTATGCACCAGCCACAGCAAACTCCCCACTTCGGCCTTTGGAACCCCTCGAAAGCTCTAAAGAGATTCCAATTATTTAGCATTGCTCCTTCACCTTTACACCCCCGGCCACCCTCACACAAACTTTCTTTCTTTCCCGCACATACTAATAAACCACCTGCCGACCAGGTCTAGCATTCGCGAGGTCGATCGTTCGCGGTGTGCGAATATCGCGGTCCTGTCTACAACGTGGCGCTTGCACCCTCACTACACACCACCTTCTCCGCCCCCCTTGTAGACGGTAGTCCAAACCCGCTTCTGACAAAGGAGCCTCCCAACACGTTCTCTGCAAATTTCCGCAAGCAAGCGGCCATGTCTACCGAAGCTCCAGAGACCGAAGTTCCCCATAGCGACGTCGCGGCTGCCCAGGTCGATGGCAGCGGTCCTCCAGGCAAAGGCTCAGAGTTGCAGGAAATCGAGGCCAACGTAGAGGTGAAGTTGGCGGATCTGCAAGCTGACCCTGACAACCCTCTGTTTTCTGCAAAGTCGTTCGAGCAGCTTAATCTGTAAGCCATTCATGATCTTCCATCCCAAGCTTTGAGCATGTGCTTTGTAATGAAGGAAATCTCGCTGACTATCATATAGGTCCGAGGGATTGCTAAAAGGCATTTCACAAATGGGATTCGTGAAGCCCTCCAAGATTCAAGAGAAGGCTCTGCCTTTGCTCCTTATGAACCCGCCTACTAACATGATCGCTCAATCCCAATCCGGCACCGGAAAGACCGCTGCTTTCTCCCTCAACATCCTCTCTCGCATTAACGTAGACCTTGTCGCGCCCCAGGCTTTAGTCCTTGCTCCTAGCCGTGAGCTTGCGCGCCAGATACTTGGTGTTGTGACACATATGGGTCAATTCATCTCAGGCTTGAAAACCCAGGCTGCTATTCCTGATCCAACCAAGAGGGGCCAGAAATATGAGTCTCATGTCCTTGTTGGAACTCCGGGAACAGCTATGGATATGATTCGGAGGAAACTTATCGAAGCTAAGGACATCAAGATCCTGGTGCTTGATGAAGCGGACAACATGCTCGATCAACAAGGTCTTGGGGAACAATGCACCCGAGTCAAACAGTGAGGCAGTTCATTTCAACCTCTCGTTACAATCACTAATCATCACAGGATGCTGCCCAGGAACATTCAGACTGTTCTCTTTTCGGCGACATTCCCGCAGAAGGTCATTGACTATGCCAACAAATTTGCACCGAATGCGAACGTCTTGACCCTCGCGCATGAAGAGCTCACCATTGAAGGTATTAAGCAGTTGTACATCGATATTGACAAGGACAATGACAAGTACTCAACACTACTCAAGTTCTATGGTCTGATGACCCAAGCTTCATCAATCATATTCGTGCGGGTAGGTGATTCCCATCGAGATTTATGTTCAAAGTTAATCAATGTAGACTCGTCAAACTGCCCAGGAACTTGAAAAACGCATGGTAAGCGAGGGACATAAGGTTGCTCAACTGAGTGGTGCATTGGAAGGTCCGGAACGAGATAGGATTATCGACGACTTTAGGGCCGGACGGGCTAAAGTCCTCATTACAACCAATGTCCTTGCTCGAGGTATCGATGTCGAATCGGTGACAATGGTCATCAACTATGTAAGCCTACGTTAGGGATGCTTTAGTGACGACTTTCATTAATACTGTGCAGGACGTTCCCACTGATGCGCGAGGCAATCCGGATCCAGAGACATATCTCCACCGAATTGGTCGTACTGGTCGATTTGGCCGTGTGGGTGTAGCTTTGACATTCGTCCATGACCGAAAGAGCTGGGAGCAACTTAACCTTATTGCTCGTTACTTCAAGACCGACCTATTTCCGATCGACACTAGTGACTGGGATGCTGTTGAAGAGATGATCCAGAAGGTTATTCGGAGTTCACGTGCCGGAAAGAGTACCAAGGAGATGACTGAAATGATCACAGGAGAAGCGGAGTAGACTCGAGTAAAAAGTTGAAGAACGAAGGCAAGGACAAAAGGCGAGGACTCAACGAAGGCCCGCAGAAGGGAGCAACGCCTACCACAAGCAATCTGCTTGCAAATTATACACAATTCGACCCGGTTACTGTAAGATTCGGCGTTGCTTTTTTTGCATCGCGTGATGTTATCTAATGCACATGAAACGAGTTCTTTGCGAGCGAGCATGACTATTGGAATAGGGCGCATTATGCAAGATGAATTCAAATAGAAAATGAATGAACTGAGATACCCGTGGCTTGGATATTATTCTTGTCTTTTCTCACTTAATTCGTGAAGTCTATGTCATGCCCGACTTCGGAAGTATATATGTTCGGACGCAACTATAGTTGGTTAGACCGATGCGCCGAACAACCGCTCTTTCACGCCGCAGCTCTGATGGGCATGGGAGCTTAAACATCGGCTCGACGCGGGGTAAATGCATTTTTAATCCCGTAGAGACGACCTCGTCTTGGGTTTATCTTCAAGCAAAGCAGATGCACCTTAGTTGTACAAGATCCATCTTATAGGTCAGTCGCTCTCCACACTTTAAACAGGCTGGAGCTCGGCTCGCGTCAACGGGCCCTGCAATCACGTTTTTCTACACTACTGTCCGCCTAACTTCCAGAAACTGTTCGCCTCCGTTTTCTAGACGAATTGCATTCTTAATTCGCGAGAGAGAGATCTACTATTCTCTAGCTAATGGAGCATTATCCGCAGATCGCGACAGCCACGGCACGCCGTGGTAGTGAACCCGTTGTCGAGGATGGCGGACCGGACAGCCACCGAAGGCCAAGCGAGTGAGAGACATAAACAATTACCGTTGGCGGAGCAAGGACAGTCATCACCGAGAGAACAGGGTTTAAATGGGAGTCCGGGCGAGAGCTTCGAGAGGAAAAGTACACGCAGCGTAGTATTCCAAAACTCAAATTCACATTCGCAATCTCCAAATGATGCTATGGCTGGAGCTGGGGCTCGGAAACGCAATTCTCGACCCTATAACGCAGATGCTGCAGAGGGGATAAGCTCTGCGGATGAGAGCGCGTCGATAATCAAGCATGCGAGGGGGAATCAGATGGATTATCAGGCTATATCTCCTAACCTCGAAGCGACGAGTTCTGGAGTTGCGGGGGATGGAACGACGAGTCAAGCGGACGGGATACGAGAACAGCAATTAAGAGAGGAAAGGGAGGCGCAGAGGGCAGCCGCTGACACGGAAAGAAGGGAGCGTGGGTGGTGGAGAAAACAGCTGGAAAAGTATGGCAGCGTGGAGCTGGACAATAAGGGGAGTGTTGCCAGAGATCATCTTGCTCTTGGTATGTGTACTCAATTCCCTCGGCCCGACCCTAATCTTACTCTCAGATTAGAGTACAGATGATGCTAATAGGATTCCGCAGAGCGTACGTTCCTGGCCTGGCTCCGCACCTCCCTCGCTTTCGCATCGATCGGCATAGCAATAACCCAACTTTTCCGTCTCAACACCACAATTGCCCCTCCCAACGACGACTCCTCGTCCTCTCCCCAAGCTAGACTCCGCCATGTCGGCAAGCCCCTCGGCGCAACATTCATCGGAGTCTCGGTCGCCATACTATTCATCGGCTTCCACAGATACTTCGAGGCGCAACATTATGTAATAAGAGGGAAGTTTCCCGCGAGTAGGGGCAGTGTGTTGTTTATCACGCTTGTGACCGGCGCGCTGATTACTAGTAGCTTGGTCGTGATATTGGCGATTGCGCCTAAGGCTTTTGAGAACTAGGAAGATATAGTTCAAGGATATGATGGTTGTGTTGCCTAGAGTCGAGGAACATTTCCTGTAGTGTTGCATTTGCATGAAATGGATGTATGAGGAGTAAGTTTGGTTATTGGTGTCGGCATATCGTCCAGTGCCTTCGTAGGATACGCTCTATTTCTTAGAGTTAGATCTCAGCATATATACATAGGGCATTGGCGTACGAGGGGAAGGGATCGGAATAATATTAGTAATCTATTCGAACAGAGCCTCATATCACAACTCCAAGAGTGTATTGGACCGTTCTTAGAGACTTGTTCGACATCCTCTTCTCAAATATTGCGCTATACTAGTTCACCACTCACTTCCAATCCCAGTTTATAATTGTGGAAAAAGACC
>ML986581.1:833484-1013718 GCA_010094045.1 Lojkania enalia
AAAAAAAAAAAAAAAAAATTTGAACTTTGCAAAACTTGATTTCTCGCCATACAAGCAAATACACCGCACAGCAGCTATCCAGCCTAGTAGGACATCGCATCATGAACGATGGCCATGGAGTACATTTGCACAACCCCACATTCCAAAAAAGAAAAAAGAATCGCTAAATCAGATGAATAAGGACGTTGAGGGCTCCCCAAAACGCCGCCCAATGACCAATATCTAAGGGGGGAAGACTTAGAAAGAGTAAGATGGATAAAGATACAGCCTACAACTACTCGTTATAGTGATATACCTGAATATGGTTAGTTATCATATATATGCGAGAGTAGGGGGTAGGCGGCCTTACTAGATAATTGGGCAATCCAAAGCTCTCCCAATTCAACCTTTTCGCCATCTTAGCAAACCCTTCTGTCTCAATGAGATGGTAAAAAGCGAAAGGTGGGAACATGGCCCCATCCCTATGTACATCAGCCTTTACAAGCAATGTTGCTCCTCCGACTCCATCTAGTTTAACCTTCAGCCGCGGATCTGCAGACGCATCATACATCATGGCCATCAGGCTACGGTAGGTCGGCATCTTATCGTATCCCTCAAGGAGAATGTCATCCTTGCCCATCTTAGCGGCAAGCTCTTTTGCTACGGGGCTGTCTATCCAATTGTTGAAATCGTAAGGCCTAATGTCCATTGTCTTCTTGTTATCGTCATAGTAGCGCTGGAAGCAATTCGGGGCGATGATGGGTACGTCGTAGGAGGCTAGGTCCTGGATCAAAGTCTCCGGGTATTCAACAATGTCAGAATCCATCCAGAGGACCCACGACGTCGAGGGGCCGAGAGTTGTGAAAAGAAGCGAATTGCGCGCCTTCGCCATAGCTGCGCGTCGCGCCTTCTGGTTCTCCATCTTGTGCCTTTCTGCCTCGCTCTGGGTCTGTAGTGGAGACTCGGTGTCCTGTCTGAGGATGGTCACGCTGGCGAAGCGCTTGGTCTTTGGCCCGCCTTGGGTCTTAGTGACCTGGGCCTGCAATGCCGTGTACGCGGCATTCCCTTCTTTCGTCTTGGGGATAATGAATCCGAGTGAAATGAGCTCGTGCGGGTAATTGAGTTTCACCAGGTTGTCCCAGTACTCTTGGTAGAAGCGTGCGAGGGGCGTTAGAATGAGCACTGTCTCACGATTGCCCACGGGATCCCGGGATGTGGTCAAATTGTTCATGTAGTAGTGGACGACGGGCGGTGCCGCGGGGGGCTCGTTGGACTTGGATTTGCGGAAGGGTAGTGAGGGCGGCGAGAGCACATTGGAGGCAGTTCCCCCCGTGGGCTGGTTCGCGGCGCTCAAGGAGGCGTCATTTCCGGATGAAAAGAAGAAGATGAAGAAGCCTATACACAGGATGCCGGCTAGGACGATGGTGATGGGGTTCTGGCGACGTAACGAGCGTGGGGCGGGCATGGTGCGAGGAGGGAGAAGGCGAACCTAGGTTGCCAAAGATATCGGAACCTATGGCGAGGGCATCAGCGGTCAGAAGCGGACTGGCCGGTCGAAGTGTTGCGGACGGGCGACGTGTGCTGTGCGAGGGGGAGCTGGTGGTGGTTGTGAAAGGTGGCCAAGCGGGCTCAAAAAAGTCGACGGAGGTCGTAAGCAGCGGACGCCAGACGCAGGATACGGGGCCCGCGCAGCGCACGATGAATGAACCAGGCAAAAGGGCAGCGTGGAAGCAAGCGCGGTTGATTGCAGGGGCTGCAGCTGCCGGGATGCCAGGATACCAGGAGGGACAGGCCACCGTCGTCGTCGTCGTCGTCGTCGCCGTCTTGCACGGCTCCAATCGATGGCACCCCCTACGGCGCGAATCATCGGGGTTGGTGCAGCAGATGGCCGCCGCGGCGTCTCGTTTGGTCTTGGCGGAAACTTTTTGGCTTTGACGTCGACTAGCCTGCACGCATCTGCTCTGCCCTTACATTCTTCTACGCCCGCACAATCTCACCCTCCCAGGGCCTTGATCATGGTCAATTGAGCCCCGACTAATGCCTCCCCGGGTCGCGCGCCATTGCCACGTTCCGAGCTTGCTTCGCTCTGCCACCCGCCTCCCTCTTTGTCCCCGGCCACCGGAAGCTCCAGCATGCGGAGCGAGCTTTCGTCAATATGCGTCTAAATCTCCCAAAACGTTCTCATCGAAGTCGTTTAAGCCCAATAGTGCCATCATCATCCCCGCTTCCGCAGCGGGCGCCGTGAGTGGAGTCGCGCATGCACGAGATCTTGTTGGAGTCAGTCTGACCCCTTGTAGACGCCTGAAGCTGTTATAGAACGTATTCGTCCGCTCCACCCTGACGCCCATGGGAGACAGCGCCTGGCCGTCCTACTCCTAACCCCAGCTTTCGCATCATGGGCCAAGAACGATGATGGATTCATCAAGCCGGCACTGGAAAGGATGTTCGCGCCTATCTTCGCTTTGGATGGCTTTAATAGAGAAGTGAGGGCGCTGATCGCTGTGATCGACAAATTGCCGACGCCGGGAACTATACCTGATAATAGACAAGACAAGAGCGCACCAGAAGTAGAAGTTTCCAAACGCGTCCGAAGCTCCCCAATCGCGGGCGGAGGAAACGAGGGAATAGCATATACAGTGCTCAAATTTTCTGCCGAGACCCAATTGCCCCACACAGGCCCTGAGTCGGAACGTACAATCACCTTTGTCAATGCCGCCTGGAAGCAAGAAAATGGCAAGTGGTACTCAGACGCTGTTCAACTTCCGCTAGCAAATACTATCTTTCAGACTGGCACCCAAACCACCATGAGATATACGCAATGGCTCCGGAAGGAAGAGTCTCTGAAACTCGCCAAAGCCAACAATACACCCACTTTCAACGTCAGACTCAGAATAGAAACACATGACCCCGCTAATAAGCGATCAGCCCTAGCTATTCCTTTGATACCTTTGACTTTCCCACGCCTTGTCGAAGAAAGCATGGGCAATATCCTACGGCGGGTGACTGGTCCAGACAACAAGAGTATGACCGCTTCGCAGGAATTGGAATCGATTGTGCCTCAGTATTTTAAATGTCGAGGAGAACCGTCTCAGCCAATGACTGTCTGGGCCTTGTTGATACCGAAAGAGACTCATGAATTCGTGCTTAAGGAAACCAATCGCATTCTTGGCCAAGGGCAATCTCCCGGAGGCACTAATTCTCCGGATGCCGTGGTCAATGCTTTCTCTACGCTGTGGAAAAGCGAACCGCCCCTTTGGAATGATTTGGTGGGAGCAGCTATTGCCAAAGGGGCACGGCTTCACCGTGTGCTAAGTGGCGGCGGAGGGTGGGGAAAGAAGGCAGGACTTTTATCTCTAGATCCTTCTTTCCGTAGGGAAGAATCTATGAAATCACAGAAGGACAACTATGCTTCTACAGGAACGGAGGATGCACCAGATCTATTATCAGCTCTTCACACAATTGTGCATCCTGAAGATTCGATACAATTTTTTGTCTCTCCATCTAGTATTAGACCAGGAACTCATCCTGACAATGTTCAGTACAGGAAGCTTGACAAACTCTCAAAGCGACAGTGGAATTTCGAATTTGGAACAATTCCAAGTACTGCAGATTCGCTACAGAATGGCTCTAGTGAGCACACCAACGATCGTGCTCCCGACTATCTTGTATTCAGAAATCGCTTCGGCGCATTGACGGAGGGACCAATGACACTCAAGCGCGAGGTAAGGTTGAAGGAGAGTGATCTACCCAAGGTTATTGGAGGAACAAATGTCGATGTCCCGCACACTCGCCTTAGCTATCATAGACCTGATACAGGAGTACGTTCTATTATCAATACAGCCGAAAAATCTGTAATCTGATTTTATTAGTTCATAGATGAGTCCATCGTGCCTAAAGTTGATCGAAGTGAGCTTCCGTTGGTAAGACTTTTATGCATGCTTTGTCAAAGACCCAGAGCTAATTGCTCGAAGCATCGAACGTTCTTGGAACCGACACCATCATGCCTCGATGGGCTTCATCTGAATGGTTCGGCCTCCGACAGCAATGCGCCAGCATTCGTTCCTGTCAGGAGAGTCCAGTCGGAGCGTTCCAACAGGCCCAACAAGGTGCTCAACTCGGCGAAGAGTAGAAGGTTAAGGGCAGATAGCCACCGAACTGATACACATCGTCCCCAGGTGCAGAGCACCACAGCCGCCCTGGCAGACCTCCGCAAATACCTCCGGCAGATCTTAGCCTCCATCCGCCACCACTCACCCATCGTCCAATTAACCAATAAATCAGCTATCAATGTCTATCGCCTCCACATCATGCTTCGCTGGTGTCTTGGATCCATGATCATGGACAGGAGAACACAACCTCTTCATCCCCTCATAGAAACTCTTGAAGAATGTTTTACAGAGTTGAGAGGGTTTAATAAAATTCTTTTTGCCCCTGCGGAGATTATGGACAAGATCGACATAAGGAACAAGTTGTATAAATTGGAGTTAAAGCATCGTTTCATGAGAAGTTTTATGCTGCGTGGCAAGGCAATGGACGGACTGCCATATATGTATATCGATCATGATGGACAAATGGGTGGTTGGAGATGGATCGGACGAAAAAGAAAGTTGCGTCGCCTATTGACCAACCTGGATCTCGTCCGGAAACACAACGCCATGATGATCGTTAGGCCTGTGCTCCAATGCAAATATATAAGGACTCCGCGTCCTCGGAAACACGACTCTATGAATAAGGTCGTCAGATCTGTACCCCAGCGCAAATGTATCAAGACTCCAGTCAGAAAGGACTTGCGAAGGTCGTCAATTACCCGCGGCGGGATCCCTAGGGTACGATATTATGCAACCTCAAGGCTACGGCATAGAAGAATAGTGAAGTGGAAAAGGGTCATAAGAAATCTGGTTGCGAGAGGGAGGGCCGAGAAAAGACGGATGGAGTTGAGGGAAGAGCTGCTTGGTAGAGTAGGGAAGTGGTTAAGGGGTGGATAAAGAAGGTTTCTATAAAGGAAAGTGCTGCTCATGTATATGCTAGCGGCTTGTATATATATGTTATATTTGCATAGACGCTGTATTGGGCGTCTAACAAGGCGATTGCCAAGGGTCAGGTATAAAGTGCATCATTACATGTTGTTAGTATATACATCTCAATTCTATGTAAATAGACGAGTCATTTACGTAGACTGTATCATGGTCTCTTCATTCCATGCTTCTCGAATCCCCTTCGGGGATATATGTCTCTGTCTCCTTTCTACCTTCCACACAAAAATAACTAGATATCCAGAATTCTAATCCCAAACATACCATGATTAGAATTAATAGCTGTGTGATACACAGAAATATCCTAGCTTCGAAACTTTTTTAAAGAGTCATATGTGATCCAAAATATTCTCTACTGCTGCCTGTCTATAGAAACTGGATTGTGCAATAAATTCAGAAGCCCGCGCTTTACACTCCGTCCGATTTGGTCAGAGAAAGGAACCAAGGGCCGATTAAATAAGGAAACGGATACTATATTGTTCGATATAGCAGATAGGCTGTGAAGCACTGTCTCTCTTCGATCTACCGTCCTAGTTCTTAGTCACAAAAGCATTAACTTCAAGAGCTTCTATAATCTGTTCAGACGGGAGCCTTCTCCGTCGGTATCCCCACGCCTTTTATCAATCTCAAGGACCCCCTGAAATTGAAATTGCACTACACTGGTATAAGTAGAAAGTAGTTATTCAACTAGATGTTCGTACATGCGCACACGGAATATATTGAACTCCGAATTCTACTCGAATACCAAGATATTCTTTCGCCATCGAAAACGATCCAAAATATTATAGCAATTCCATTTTTATAGATATAACGGCATTTTCAATGCCACATACATTTTGCTTTTGTCTTCGCATACGACGTAGGATTCGAGAATGGCGAGCATCAGCGCACTGTACTTGGAAACACTTCTGTTTCGTTCATTCTCCTGTCCCTCATGTCTAACAGTTCCACCCACCGTCAACACTATGACTCGCTCCAGTAATAAAAGTGCTTTCATCGCTCAGCAAGAAAGCAATCAAACTCGCCACCTCATTTGCCTTCCCGCTCCTTCTGAGTGCAACACTCATAACCTCGGAATTCCTGTCTACTTTATTCTCTGTCCCGGCTTTCTCTGCAATAGCTCGAGATGCTGCATTCATGGGCGTTTCGATGTAGCCCCTAAAAAGCATTAGCCACATGATAGCGCCAAATCGTGAGCCACAGTGGGTGGAGAAAAGAAGTGGGCAAGGACACACTTACGGGCAGATTGCATTCACCCTCACTCCCCTAACCCCTACCTCCTTGGCCGCACTCCGCGTTAGACCAATAACACCGTGTTTGCTGGCTGAGTATGCGGCATTATTCGGGCGCCCTTGGACTCCAGCAATACTCGAAGCATTTACAATACTTCCCCCATCCCTGATCGCCCGCATTTGGCTCTTGAGGCAGAGCATAACACCCTTGAGGTTAACATCAAGGATGAAGTCCCACTCGCTGATATCTTGGTCGATTATGCCTTTCAGCCCTATCGACTTGCCTATTTACAATCAGTCAAACATCTCGAACTCGGCGCAATTACCCCTCCTCTACGTATTAAATTCAAAGCGAAAAACCCCTCACCAATGACACCAGCTAAATTCGCCGCTCCATTCAACTCCCCAAACCTCTCCACGGTCTTCCGAGTCCACTCCTCGACTTGCTCTTCTTTCCGCACGTCCACCGCCATTGCCAGAACCTCCGTTCCATGCTTTTTCCGTATGCCTTCGACGGCGGTGTCTAGTGCTGATTGGTTGACGTCCGCAAGAGAAAGATTTGCGCCGCGGGATGCTAGGAGATGGGCTGTTGCGAGGCCAATGCCTGACGCGCCACCTGTTAGCGCTATCGTTTTGCCTTTGAACGCCATAGTAATGGCAGTTATTCCGTTGAGTTCTATAATGGCTCAGGAAGCAGAAATATGGGAAACGGCACTGATGGGATTTGTTTCAGCGTTAACATGTAAGAGAGGCCTTGTGTGCTCTATTCATATCAAGTTCCGAGCTCGGAAATGCTGTTCCGACTAGCATGCCGAAGTAAATCACTCCGGCACTAATGACGCGTACCGAAAATGTGCCACTCTGGATTTCCGATGGTGGAGTGATATTACCTCGCGCTATTGGGAAGGACTAAGAATGGCTAGTTTGCATGCTACATAACTTTTGGGCGCAGGTCCAAAGCCCGCTAGAGGCAGATGTGGGCGCTACGTAAATCGTAGTCATATTTGAAGGTTCATCAGGCTAATTGTACACTATGGCTGTCTTCACCAAAAATCACAATGCGCGACATCAAAACCTCTTTCTTGAATACTATCTCCCATTCCACTCAGATCCTCCCTCTATCCAGGAACTTCTGCGGCACATCAACAACTCTACTCCTTAGAAACTCCCCCAGATTCTTCGCAAGTGTATCTAGCCCGCTCCCGGAATTATACCCTCTATCTAAATGATTCTTCAACAAAAAGTGCACGGCTCTCAGGTTTTTCATTTCGAACCTATCGATCCTGCCGCCGCTCCAATCTTTTCCTAGCAATTCTTTTACTTTATTGATTGTGAGGAAGGACCGCAGCCAGTCCCATTCATCTTCTCTTCGAACGAAGAAGCCTACGTTGGCATCGGATGCCTTGTCGCCCGAGCGGGCGAGGACAATGTATCCTAGTGGCGCGGGCTTTGTAGGGCCGAAGGTGGACAAGGGGATTGGCGAGGAGGTGTCGTAAGAGCGCTGGGGCCCGTATTCTTTGGTTGATGGCGGAAGCGGGATGGAGGTTGGAGTATTAACGGAAGAAGGGAAGAGCAGGTGGACTTGGTGGTTGCAGACTGACTGCGGGATCAAGGTGACGAAGTACTCGAAATAAGGCTTTGGTGCGGACTGACGGAGGTCATTGCTTCTAGAGACGCCCTATACGGATTAGTTTTGGAGCCTATGAGGCTAGAATACAGTGAAGAGCATCTTACCGGACAACTCTGCAAAACAGTCTCATACAATCTTCTCGCAAATCCGTCTGGTTTGGTACCGTCGAACAGCTCCTTATCACTTGCCTGTGCAAAGATCCTGAAATCCGCTGTACATCTCTCTTGGCTCATCTCATTGTCGCCAAGTCCCGTATAGCCGCTTAATTGGAACTTTAAGCAGGTAAATTTCTTTAGTAATTCATCGCCGATTGCATATCTAGCTTGTTCTTCCATCCACTGTATTTTCTCTTCCATGTCCAATCCCACCAGGTAAAAATGCCATTCTGCTTGGTAGCCCCCATGCGCTGTGATACCTACTCGAGTCGTAGCTGGTGGTGCAAGGCCGGTTATGCCCAAGACACGGACGCAGTCAGGAGCTAGTTGGATAGCTTGGACGTCTCCGAGATTGGCAACAACATCGGAGTTGAAGTAAAGAGGGCCGGATATTTCGTAAATAAGTTGAGATGTAATGGTTTCGACGTTGACGAGTCCCCCTGTATTCTACTGTACCATCAGCGACAGGCTCGGAAATTGATGGGACACCGCAATTGTACATACCTTCTCCTTAGTAATGACGCATTCACCCGTACTCCCAACCTCCGCGATTGGGAACCCAAGATTCAAATGTTTCTTCTCCCTCATCAAATCCTTGAATCCACTATAGTAACCACCGGTGATGAAAGCAGAGCACTCAATGAGATGGCCCGCAACTAGCGCCCCAGCCAACTCATCAAACATATCCACTTTCCAGCCATGCCACCACGCCGCCAACCCGATTGTTGGCGCAGCATCGCTGACCCTCCCGCAAATCACAATATCAGCACCCTGTTTCAAAGCCTCCGTAATACCCAAACTGCCCAAGTATGCCTGCGCACAAAGAGGTTCATGCCCCCATTCCTTCAACGTCTTTCCGTTGCAAAGATTCTTGAATTCTTTTCCTTGGGCCATTAGGTCTTTGAACTGGTCCGTAACCTCGTCTCCTTCAATCCACGCAACCTTGGCTTCCCATCCCCTCTCTCTGGTCATCTTCGCCACAACCTGGGCTAGCAATTCCGTATCATTCGCTCCCGCATTCACGACTAACTTTGCTCCATTCCTCTGTAAATGTCCAATCGCTGGTTCAAAGCATTGCAGGAAAGTAGACGCATAATTCGCATTGTGAACCCTCTCTTCGAACGAGAGAGCATGGCCTCGCTCTTGTTCAAGCAACCTCCTCTTCTCTTTTCCGGCTCCGTAGCCGGTCATCACGTTCTCAGACAGCCAGTCTCCGACAATGGCATCGACATCTGGATCGGACGCTAGCCGGGATATCGCTTGTACTCGGTCGGTGAATCCACCAGAGGCACCGCCAATGCGGATTGGCCTATTGGCTTGAGTTGGGGATGCCATATGCCGTGAATGTGGATGTAGCGCTTCTAGGTGGGTGTTAGAGCCATTGGGGGCGGTGGTCGGAAATATAGTTTTCGCAATTTGCAGACGTGGTAGTAGCGAAGAGCTTCGGAGAACCATTGCACGTAAGCATCCGTAAAGTGTGGAGTTTGGGGAACTGGTGGAGAAACGGAAGCTAATGATTCATTAGTGTAGATGGCCATGGCAGCAGGAAAAGAGTGCGACAAAACTCTTGGTCCTCAGGAAATTGACGAAAGTAACTCAAGCGAATGATCTAGCATGTTTGAAGTATAAGAAATTGCAATTGTGGTATAATTCCATTGATGTATAGCAGACACTCCTCAGACCAAGCTCTTAATCATGCCGCCAGGTCATCCCTGCTTTTCCCGAAAACTCCAGGGTTCTCATAGAAACATAAGAAATGAAGATCATCCGTAAATTGAACCTGAAAGTCACATTGCCATGAAATTTGAACGCAAAATTAGAAGGCGGACTAAGCGCCGTTTAGGACGCCTATTTAATAGAGAGTAAGGACACTCTAGCCTAGGGATATTGGGTGAGCGAGGAGTGGTGGGTGTGCGAGTATCGAGCTGTAAACTTCGCTATGTCCTTTGAGAGACCATGAGATGATACCGAGTTATCAAAGCTTGATTCTGATAGACGGAAAGTTGCTGAATTCGGATGGAGAGATCTTATAAGGTAATCCGTTGCGAGGTGAAATCCCACAGCATCTTGACCAGACTATCGGGGAGCGTATAAAGATCAACGTGGAACTCTCCATCTGTGGAATTTAGAAGTGCAAGAGTAACGTATGGGAGCTGTCTGCTTACTTTCAACATCATTTTTGGTATAAGTGTCTTCACTCTTGTTATTATGCACCATTGTAACGACTTGCAAGAGATCATCTTCACTTAGTTTCTGCAGACCATCTGCAAGCTTCTCCATATCAACCTAAATGGGGCAGTGTTAGCTAATGTTTTTTGTAGGTACCGGTATCAAGATGTTGCCCTACGTTTTTGTCTTTCCGACCCTTCTTCTTCGCCGCATCGCCCTTGCCACGGACTCCGTTCTCGGCTCCGGCTGGACCAGATTCAGCCAATAGCGCTACCAATTCTGGCCGAGGATTTCTGAAGGTCTGGTGGTAATCAGCACAGTCGTTCTCCTGCTAGTCTTGCGCACCACCCAAACTAACCACAGTGTGTTTTGCCTCGTATCGCTCGCTCTGGAAGTTCAGGTCGTGTTCCAATGTATGGTCACCGCCCTTGTGGAGGGCCGTAAGCACAATGGTCATATCGAATTCGCCCCAACCTTTCTCTTCGATTCGGAATGGAGGCTTCTTGAAGGCTGATTGTGTCAGCATTTCGTGTAATAGCACCCGATGGCCGAGGCGCCTTACTCTGCTTATTCTTCTCGAATGATGGATGTAGATTGTAGACGGCCTTGTCAAAGACATTCGCCTGTACTTCCTGACCATTCTCGTCCAAAAGCCAAATCTCTATACTCCACGACCGCATAGGAAAACCTTCCATGGGCGACGGCTCCGCACTGCGCATATGGTATAAGCGGGCGAATGCAAGCGCGTTTGGCATGCGAGTATACGTACATGGGCTTCTGGGTGGTGATCAATTTGACTTGTCTCTTGATCTATGAAGGGTTTAGTATGCGGACAATTGGATGATGGCAGAGAGGGGACTGTACTCACGTCCGGCATCTTGGTACTAATCCAAAGAGGCGCCAACAGAAGTGATGGTAGATTGGCTAGTGTGGGTGCTGAGGACCTGCGCGCGGTATGCAGACGCGTTTATGTGCCTATGGGGAGGTTGGTCGGTGGTGGCTGTTGGTCGGAGCTTTGTGGTTTGGTCGCCGCGGCCGGGGGGTGGGATGTAGGCGAGCGGGTAACAGCCAAATAGCTGCAGGTTGCCTTGGCGTGGAGCGCCTGTATTACCGCAAACTATAGTCCTCTTATTCTGAGTGTCGATAGAAGCCTAGTCCAGGTGAGAGTAAGTGAAGGTAATTGCGTTCTGAGTATCGAAGCTTACATTAATCTCACTTGACGATCGGCACAATGCGATAGTATGCATCACTCTGTCACACACGAAGTAGGCAATTAATTGAAAAAAAAAAAAAAAAAAAAAAACTCTATCACGGACGCGGGGAGGCCATAGATGATATATCGACCCTTATTTAGTCACTATCTAGTATGTGCAGTATGGGAACATCTGTCACCATGCAATAGTCCCGCTCCAAATGTTATAACCGCCATTTCTATTTCCGGTTCCTCCACTCACCATATACCGACCCAACTACCTAGCCTCCTACTCGCCGGCCTTGAAAAGCTTCTCATTCTCCTGCTGGGCCTGAATAAAGCTGTCCTTGAATTTCTCGGCGACTGTGTAAGAGGAAAACCTTAGTTAGCAGGTGCTCTCTGCAACTATACGGCAGACGCTTACATTCGGAACTGGCAAAGCGAATGGCAAGGGTAAGAGCCTCTGGCTCTCCCTCACTAACATCGGCGGCGGCGTTCCACACCCAGCTGCGGTCGCTACCTACGTTGGCCTGAAGCTTCATGTCCGGGACAACTAAGCACATATTTAGCATCCATATCCTACGCCCTTCGCGCAGGAATCATACTGTAGTGGTTGGCGCAGACTTTGAGGGTCTTGTCCCTTCGCATAACCAGGCGCGTCTTGCCGTTCTCCTTGTGCTTCAACAGCCGAACGTCACCGGTTCCTCGCTCTTTCCACTCCTTAGCGTTGCTGTCAAACTTGAAAAGTTTGGCCCTCTGCTTGTAGATTTGCTCCTCTAGCTCTTCGTTGGTCTTGGTCTCAACCTTCTCTGTGAGGCGGACGACAGGCTCGAAGTGGACATCTGGTTCTTCGTTTTCGGGGTTCTCGTCCTAGCAACAATTTTTAGAATAGGTCGCAAACGGCATCCCAAGAATACTAACATCTGCAGGCTTCTTAGTAGCTCCAGATGGCTCGTCCGCATCGTCCTCTTCTGCCTTCTTCTCCTTCTTAGGGCCTCCACCGAACATAGAAAAGACGTTGTCCTTGACGCTTGAAGTGGCAGCAGCCGCTGCGCTTGAGACAGTGTCGGTAACTGACGTGCCCGACTTCTCTTCGGAAGGCTTAGAAGCATCAGAAACATCGGAGGTCACCTTCTCGGTCTCATCTTTCGAGAGAGTGGCTCCAGGAGCAGCGGACTGCGTGGCGGAGGGATCAGGTTTGGCAGCGTCGGCCATGTTGTAGCAAAAGTGTGTCCGAGGCTACTGTAGAAGTAGATAACAAGTGGTGACAAGGGAAAATAAGTGCGACTGGTTGGCTTGGGTATTTATGGTACGACAGCGACTTTGGCGTTTTTGAGAGTGGGATGGGTTGCCATGCAAGATGTGTTCGCCCCGCCAAAGGAGAGCCTAGACTGCGCTAGGCCTGAAGGAATATAGTAACGCACGTGCCAGGCTTTCACCTGTAGACCCCTGGAACCTAGCCAGGTAACCGCCAAGACCCATTGCCTTATTATTACGAAGTATCCATATGCAAAAGTGAGAATAGCGAAGGAGATACCGCCAAAATGCTTTATTCTAGGAGAGAATGCAAAGTTAGTTGAGAACACTACCGGGGCAGCACGTAGCAAACAGAATTTGACAGAAAGATTCGGAAATTAAGTGGCGGACACAGGAGTTCATTAGACCATACATTTAACCCAACACTATGTGATATCACAAGTCACGAAGCGCCTGTCCAGCCCAGAGTACAACCCAAAGCCACCTCGCTGTCATATTCCCATTAGGTGCCCTTGGCATATAATGACTCTGATCCTAGACTCCAAGTCCTTCAGAGACCCCCTTGCTAACAAAACATAGACGCCCGTATGTGATTAAAGAAATTCTACCACAGTAACCTCACACACCCAATGCCATCAATTACTGTTTCTTGGCTCTTGCAAGCTTCGACTTCCTGCAGCCATTGCGTCCTTTGCGCCTGGAATGTTCCTCAAAATTTGTGTTTGCTTTCAGGCTGATTCGTTTCTTGACCTTCTCCCGCAAGCGAAGCGTATTCTTTCGTGCTCGAAGAACCACAGGGGCCGTCCGAACAGGGGCCGTATGCTTCCAGAAGCTCCGCAATCCTATCGACATCATATCTTGCAACGCCTCTGAAGTGCGAGTTGTGCAAGCTTGCCAATTTCGCTGTAAGGTCTTGGATACATCTTTGGTTAGCTTTGACCCTTCGCTAAGCTGTTGAGAAGCATGTTTGCTCGCTTCTTGAAGATGATCAGCGACGCTTTGGGTCGAACCCTGAACCTGGTGCCAAAGCTGCGTCGTTTGGTCAATTATAGCAACAGTGCCGTCCTCAATATGAGAAACCCCGGTATGAACCCTCTTAGAGACCTGCATGGAAAGGTCCCGTAGGTTATGTTGTGCAATTGCCATGCTATGCTTAGCGCCTTTGGAAATTCGGCCTATGTTTTCCGCGAGGGAAGAAAGTTTCGACATGTTGGCACCCAGCTTGACCTCGAAACTCTGTTGAAGTAGCGGTTTTAGCTTCGCCACAATGCTCACATTGAAGGATCCAAGGGGATATTCGCGTTCAAGATCGACGATATAGATACCATCCGTAGATCGTGACATTCTAATAGGAACCACCTTGGAGTCATGGGAGACATGTATCTCTAGTTGGGGTTTGCGTTTCTTGTTAAGGAAATGCCTTGAGGGCCGCAAAGTGAATTGATGATCCTCAGTAACCTCAATTTCGTAAGCAGCATAATCGTTCTCTTTGGGAGGTCCAGTCCGTGCCGGCTGGTCTCGGATGGTTGTCTCCTGAGAGCTTATGACGCTAAGATCTCTAGGAGTACCTTTGGCAGACTCAGATGAATGGGATAATGGTGTATGAGAGGACAAGACGGAATGACTAGTCAGTATGGACGAGGAAATTACCGAGTGTTGTGATAGTTGGACCTGTGGCACGACATGCCCGGAATCAGAACTCCACATCACCGTACCCAGGTACGGAATGAACATTGATGTTAGAGCGAGAACAACTGCCCACATCACTGGAATGGTTAAGGGAGAGCTAAGCGCTGGGCGTATCCTACTCTTCGTGAAGTCAGAAACAGAGTTGTGGAGGCTCGGCGAATTGGCCTCGATCGGTGGAGCATGGGCCTTGGTACGGATTTCATCAGGCGATATGCCTTTCTTTGAATAGCGTCCGATGAGGAATAGATGCCTGTTCAACTGGAGGGGGTTGATGCTTAGAAAAGTATCGATGTCGATCGGAAGTGTTTCTTGAACCTCAAAGTCTCCATGACGGCCATCCCTGCCTTCAATACAGAACCGGAGACTGTCCGCATCGAAAGCGAAAGTATCAGGACACTCATGGTAAGGTCTGACCATACATATATCCAGACTAGGGATCGAGTATTGCTTAAAGGCTTCCCGTACAAGACGAAGCGGCTCTATTTCTGTGGTTGGGTCTTGGACGGACTGCAAAGTGGTTTGGCAGAACACTACCAGATTAGGGAGATCATAGTTAGATTCGTCTGGCAAAAGAATCTCCCTCCCTGGACCTAGCGTAACCTCTGCCCCATTGTCCAAAGTCATCAGAACCTGTAACTCCCTGCCAGAGTTGTTCCTAATCTTCAAAGAAATGCAATGATCCACTATCGGCTTGATCAGCCGCGGGTCCTGCTCCATGCGGTTGTACAGGAAGGGCACATGAAGAGCAGATTCAATATGGTTGGTGACGTCTTGCTCAGCCCACAGAGGAAAATCCCCAAAATACAGGATCCTGAAGGGACTATTGAAGGACATGAGTTGCATTGACAGGCCCAATTTGACAGTGAATTGGATGTGAGAGCGGCCATAACGAAGCAAGACAGTCGGCAACCCTTGGGGATGGTCAAACGTCTTGATGACTGCACAGCCTTCGATGCTGTCATGTTTCTTTGCCAGTATCTCATCGAATTCTAGGTAGCGAGGCTCGCCAATCTGTGTATCAGCCTTGGAGGCGATCATGCTTTCGGTCGGAGTCGGCCGCGACGGAAGAGCAGCGAGGGAATCGTCTGGTTCGTATTCGGTGTATTCCGGTGGATGTTCTGGCACGAAGTCTACATCTTGATCCTCCGAATCGTCCGACTCAGCAATGCTAGCAATATCCTCGGGCGTATGAATATCGGTCGATGCAAGGGACTCGGTCTGACCGTCATCGTCCGAGGCCTCGTATAGACTGTCACCGAGGATCTCATAAGAGCTGTCCTCGAGTGAACTGGGTGCCTCTTCGGGCTGTCGTCGAGCATTCGACCGCATCATGAGATGGTCAAGGTCAACGCCTGAGAGGGAATCGTTGATTCGGACTGGGGGATAGCTCAGTTCCTGAGACGATGCAGCACTGTCGGTATCCATGTTAGTAAGTGCGCAGTAGGGAGAGCATAAAGAAAGATGGCACGGTGCTCGAGACTGAGCGGAGTGGCCTTCTTGAGACCTGGAACGGTGGGTGGTCACGGGTAACGCTGCCTAACCTGGGAACCCCCCATAAGAAAATGGGCGGGCCTCACTACAGCGGGAGCCTGGCGCGGGGTCGGGGACAAGTGGGGCGCGCCTGCAGAGACACGTACCTGATGGAGAGCACGCTACGGAGCCCATACAGCGTCTAGACGGCCTTCACTCAGATCCAGCAACGGGGATAGACGCAGTGTGTCGTGGGAGGAAGTGGTTGATGAGTGCAGGCTGAGCAGGGTTGGAGGAGCTGGGAGTGAGCATGCAGCTTTGAAACCCCGCGCCATTCAACGCAGCGCCGCCCGCCGCGGGTAGCTATCGCGCCTTGGCGGCTCGCCCTCCCAATGAACTCGCATCGGCGACCGCCATCACTGTTGAAAGAAAGCACTGCCCTATCAGATGTTTGAAATCCTCATGCATTGCGTGAATGGCACCCGCGACTCCTCCGTTTACATTATTCCTTGTGCTGTGAAACATGTGTCGATAGTATTTACAGGGAAACTTTCCCAACAACGCCTGTTATGCATCCGCCTGAACTCTGATTCCATGCTGATAAAGGGCTAAACAAGACAGAAAAGCCTCCGTGCCTGAGAAGTGAAAGCCGTATTAAACCATATGCAAAAGGTATCCATGAATCCGTAGCGAGTAAATGATGAAGCGATTCTAAGGCGAAACCCACCCTCCGGCCACATCGACCCATTCTGCAAGGCAACTGCCCTGCTTGCCTTCCACGTCAACGATGTCGGTGTCACATTTACACCGACATCCTACGCCATTCTCTTTGACTGGATCTGGGGTCGCCCAATATTCATCTTCCTCAAGCCGCTCCTTTTCATCCAGAGTCGTGATCTCCAGAAACGGTATCCTAGGGAGCTGGCGTGCGGGTGCATTCGCCGGGCAATGCTGAATAGTTGTATGTCGATAACCAAAGTCACGAAAGTAGTGGATGTCCCTGGGACTCAAGAGAGCGCCCGCAGCGAGGGAATGAATGGGAGCGTCGCCCCACTAGAGCAAATCAGGTCCAATCCGTTGTCAAAGAGGTAATGTTACTTACCCGCTCATTCCAGAATCCACCGCTGCGGTCCATCATCTCGAAGAAAGCGTTATACTCTTTGCTTCGAAACCAGTCTAGCCTAGCAATTTCGAAGTTGCTCCAAAAATGGCACATGTTGTACGTCTCGCCTTCCATCGATTCGGGATCTATCTCAGGTAAAGCCCCAGTGCCCGGCTCGGATTTGAGGATCTCTTCTGGTAGAGGTTTTTTATATTTAGGGTCTTCCTTTGGGAGGTCCATCGGCTTCTCTTCTTCAGGCTTCTCAATAAACATTTCCCACAGGCCCTTTGAGGTGAGGTTATTCATTCTCTTATAAGCGGAGGCGTAACGGAAAATGTTTGGCACCGTCTCCTTCAACTCCTTTACGGCGATGGTGAATCCGTATGTCTTTCCTTCTCTTTCCATGTGAATGAACGGGTCGCTTGCAGAGGTCAGCAATAGCCTTGAGCCGACAGAGATGGGATGAAAATTACTAAGTGATATCGCAGAAATATTTTATCTCCGGTTCCAGCCGCCAGTACCATTCATATTTTTGAAGTAGCTCATGCTTGTAGAAGAACCTTTGTAAATGGAATTAGCAGCGCGCCACAGAAATGTTTTCCAGCGCTTACCCAGAGTAGAACCGACACATATGATGATAACTCTCCATTCCTCCATACATAATGGCAGCATCACCTTGTTTGGCAATGCCCTCTTTAGCAACCTTCTCATCCACCCAATCCGGGAATCCCCAATGCTCAGGACCAATCTTTCCCCATTCCACTGGCGCACTCGTATAGTTCAATACCGTCTCTTTGAATGTTGAATTGAAATCTCCATCATTGAGGAACACGTATGGATAGTGGAACCATCGATTGAAGTGCCTCTCAATCGACTTGATAGATTGTATAACTCCATCCAGCTCCTTGTTTCTTGCAAGCACTACAAAAGCCGCATTCGCTCGAGGTCCGTTGACTTGAGGCTCTAAGCAGCCCGTGACAAACACTTTATCATGCTTTTCGTTTATTCTCCTGCAAACGTGTTAGCACCTAAATGCAAACCATGAGCAATATTTGGGCCTGACCGTATCGAAGGGGGTGCTCCGGCTGGCATAAGCATGATTCCCGATGATTGGGGGTGCCTCACGAAGAGGATCAATATCACTATTATGACGATACATGGAAAGAGGAGTACTATGCCCAGGGGTATGGAGATGGAAGAGTTTCCTTTCAGGCGTACGCGGCGGCGGAAGAAAGCTAACCGCGGCGATAATTTCTCAGCACGGCGTGATAGATCGTCGAGTTTTTCTAGGCTACTTAGTGAAGATGGTATCCTCCTGACGATGTTTTGTACAAGCCCCATTGTCCCTGAATGTTGACCGCGCGTCAAGCAAACTTTCTGGGATGACGGCGAACTGGGCCCTATTAGGTCCAATCGCGGCTTTACAATCGATCTATGTATGATGAGAAGATCGGCTGCTCCGGAGGAATGGAAGTAAATAGCTATCGGGCTACGTTCGGTCGATGTGGTCGCCAGAGGGAGTTCGGGTAGGTAACGAACGGCTGGAGATTGCTCCAAAAAGGAACGAAAACAGTCGAGTCCCGCAAAGTGGGCGTAGCCGGGGTTTTCGTGGGTATCGTGAGATCACTTGTGAGAGGCCACAGACCTGCTAAGCACGTTCGTACCGGTAAGAGCGAAAATATGTGGGGGTTTGCCGATGTTTTGGAGTGCTTTGCAAGCAAGACGTCAAGGTTCGAAGCTAGGGAGTTGCCAAGGGATTCGCGCGATACGAAGTGAAGCCGCAATCCACAGGCGGGGACGCGGAAGCGTCTACACAATTCCGGTATAAGGCGCAGCGATCACGGCTCACTAAGACGACATAAATGTTCCCGGGAGAGGCTTTGCGAACCAGGGTGAAGAAAAGGAGCCATTACGTATTTCTGCGCACCCTGCCAAGCCAGATCTAGCTACCAAGACGCGTGGTCTAGGCCTAGTTTCTACATTCTTTCGCTGATCTATGCGGCTCCAATTTTATTGAGCCGCATCGACCGTGTCATCTCACCGCCAGCGTAATATATTCTACATACCGTCTGTGGAGCCGCACGTTTAGTTCCACGTGATTAGAGGCATTCTCCGTATCTACCGTTCTCTGTGGAATAATGAGCTTTAAGGCAAAGGATCTTTCTTACGGTAACATCGACTCCATTAGTCTAAAACTACGACTGATGAATTGCAGACTCTACACAGCCTGCATTCCTACGACGCCTGCGGGGCGAACTTGCCGGGGACGGCTCGGGTCGCCATGAGAGACCGATTCCTCGCAACAAGCGCCTGAAGCAGGATGATGAAGATGATGGGCCGACATATGTCCTCGAAGAAAACAACGAATCTCTTAGCAGGGCTGAGTATGAAGCGCTGGTCGCTGGCAAGGATTCGAAAGGGAAGCACGACTCGCCAGCTGGAGCAGAGAACCAGCTAGAAGTTTCTGGACCTCAAGCGAAGGAGTCAGACCAACAACAGTCGAAGGATTGTATAGCAGAGGTTGGAAGAGCCACCAAGAAGCGTAAAGCGATCAAAGTCATCGTGGAGGAAGAGGGGAATAAGAAGACGCCTGAAAATCCTGACACCAAGGTTGTAAGGAAGCCGAAGAAGAAAGCTAAGCCCGTCAAGCTCTCATTCGACGACCAAGAGGAGGGATGAGGAGCAACACCCACGTCATTAAGACTTCCGGGAACTGATTATGGATTCCTGTGCAAACTTAATAGTCTCCCGTAAGAACCAAAGCAATGGGGACACTCGGGGACCAACCAAGAGGAGTCGATTAAGTTTGATCAAGATTTGAGGACGTCAACTTCTCACAACACACAAAACTCTCAAAGAATTTCCTGATGGGCTCGATTGGTCTGTCGGCACCCCTCTAGGAGACACAAATCTTAGATAATAGGGATGAGGATTCCTACTTAGACTACTTCTAATGAGTTGCTTCAGAATTCCCTCAGAACATCAATACCATGCCCTGCCTAAATAACCGTACTATGCCATGTGCCGTCCAACAATCTTATTCCACCAGGGGACGCGGCAGGAGCATATTGAAAGCTGAATCGAAGCCGATATATATGCTACTGTTGTGCACTCGTGACCATGATGTCAGCAAAGTTGGTAGTTCTCAATTATATCCTTAAGCGCCCGCCTGTTTACGAGCCACTGCAGTAGGTGACAAACTAACTGTTCGTCTATCCGTCTTTCGTTTAGGACGCCTAGCTAGTTTAGTCGTTGTATGACCGGCCTACAGTGAGCTTCTGAGATTTCTAAAGGGATTGCGCTCATCAACTCTAGGTTCAGATGTAACATGACCACCACTGAACTTCGACGCTGTTTCCTTGAACTTGGGAATGCCGTAGTCGGTGGGAAATCGGGTGAAAAGCCTTTAGTCCTGTTCGCTTGCTGCAGTCCGTAATCCTCGAGAAACTACCCAGGGAAGTCCTCCCGGTAATCCGCTAGCTTTTCGACGTCCGTTCCGCAGATGCTAATGTCGCACATGGCCTAGCGGAGCGAGCTGCCCGAAACAGCGTTTTCGTAGACGTAGTTGAGGACATCGGGACGGACATTGCTTTTATAATAACCATTCTTATTGGCGTATTTGTGAGAAAACAGCTCAAAGATCCTGTTCTAGAGAGCAGGCACTTGAGGTTTGGTTAGGAAATAGAATCGATCGCATATAATATATCGTAGATGCCATAAAGAAATTCATTGATTCGATACTATTTGAAGACCCACCTGATACTTATCTACCCACACCCACACCTTACACAACTCCATCCACATCAGATTCGTCCCCTGCAGTGCTATCTTTCCACGGTAAATCCACGATAATAACGCTGTGAACGTCTCCGAATCATCATCTGGAACCGGGATTTGCTTCGTTTCTGCTTCCACAAAGCGGCCTTTCAAGGCGTTGTCGAAGGACGGGCTAGCCTCACATAGGAGCTCGACGTGTACATCGAATGGCACTTAGTCTGGACCCACAGTTAAGGCCACCATGTCGCCTACAAAGACGCTGTAACTTGAGTTAGCGCATGTCAATTAGAAGGCTAGGTAGGCGAATACCACATTGGTATGGTGGCCATCTTGTGCATCGACGGTGCTTGAATAAAGAACCATAGCAATGGAGAAAGAAGACAGAAAGCTGCTTTAGCGATATGGGCACGCGTGAGCGTGCTCCAATTCGCCCGACGCCCGCGTAGCACTCGCGCACGACTCGAAAGCAAGCCGGACGTCTCGCTGACTGTCACTAGGACGGATGGGCGGGGGCCGGGCACATCAAATACGAATGCCAAGCAGTCTACTCAACTACGCGCGCACCTGAACGCGCCTTCACGTGCCGCTACAAAACCGCTTACTCAAGCGGAGGTGCCAAGCCGCATGCGAACACCTCAGTCTCTGTCTTCTGACTTTTTCTGCATCAAAATGCCTTCGCAGCCTCACACCGTATAATCATCGAAAATGAAGAGCTGGGCAATAGGGATATTATTATCGATATTACCGCTAGCTTTCGCAGATGTTGCACCAGAGATAACAACCCTAGAAGAGGGCTATGGATACGTTGCCAAGATCCCCTGTCTAGGCTGTCCGTTTTTATATCAGGATACTTCTTCCGGTAAAGATGTGCCATGGAGCTCGAGAGAAGACGACAATGCTCTTGTGAGTTTTTTTTCACCTACCTCCTTACGCCGAATGTCGACTCATATTTGAAGTGAGCCTGAGCATATACTGATCGTAACACAGCTTCTCAACGTTAGTCTTACATACATTAACTCAAACCTCCAACTCAACGGCCAGACAGTCTGGCCCAGTGCATCCATTCTCCCTGGCATTCACTCCGCTCAAGTCGTCCAGGATCTCTCTACTAGCGACATTTCTAAGCTCGTTGAATCCGGTCAGCTAGAAACAAGTCACGAGACCGGAGTCGGCGGCGCCTTCTTAGGCCTTTCTTACCATTCCTCTATCCACCCTCTAAAGGACTCTGCAGCACTCGTCATTCACTTCGACATTTTCGAAATCTATTCCGACTTACCTATGGAATCGCTGACGCATGCATTGGACGATGAACGCCAAAAGATGCTAGAAATCGTCCTTATCCAGAAACCAATAATGAGCGCGCTCGAAGATGCATCTTACGAAATCACCAAAATCTCCCTAATCCCTCACCCTAAATCACCGTCATGGCAGCAGACCATGCGGTACCTAGAATGGGACAAATTTGGTGAAAGGGGCACCTCTTCTCACTTCGTATCTTCACTCTCAGCATCTTTCTTGATGTTTCTCGATTCTGGCGTCTGGGCGCTTTTTATGTTTATCTTAGGTGTCATTGCAGTTTTTATGGTGGTATGCATGCTTTGTATACTTAGTCTTGAATGGTGGCAGGATGATTACAAGAAAGCGCAGACGGGGAAAAGAAGGAAGAGTAGCGGGAAGAGGGATGTAGAAATGGGGAAATTGCAATTTAAGAGTCCAGAGGAGTTGGGGCTGTTGGGACGAGGGAGGGTAGTGGGGTTAGGAAAGAGTGATTAGAGACTAATTTGGAGTGAATTCCTTGAGTGATATTGAAGGGGAGTCTATGTATGTTCTATTTGTAATGATCAATGCTGTAATGAACCTATCCTATGCTAATTTGTATGATTAGGAGCTTTAAGATAGTGTTAAAGAGATCTAGGGTATCCTTGAGGATGAAGAGAGGAAAGCAGTCCAATGCGAATTTCATGCCTCACCCCATGTCTATAATTGGCCAAATTCGGCCTCTGTTTATTCCAAAAATTTGTGCGTCTATGCGTCTGTCCTCATTATCAGAAAATATGAGCCACTTAAACGCCGCCGCCATGCAACAAACTCATATGCGCCTGAGCATCATCATCTATCCTAGCTCTCCTCATCATGTCTATCAAGGTCGCCCGCATCGTTTATATATTGCCCCCAAAGGTCATCCCCGTTAAGACCAATATCGGTACAATGTCATTCTTTGAATATTTCCTCTGGAGCGACGACGACTGACATAATTCTGCTATCTTCATAGTAGATTTTGGCACTAGTACTAGGAAGTTAGAAAAAAAAAAAAAAAAAAAGCTAATTCAAGAAAGTGAACATAGGCATACACTTCATTTAGAGTCTCCCGCATCATTTCACACGCCGCCTGCCCCTTAGCTGAGAAGCCGAACTCTTGCTGCAGGTGATGTTCCATCTTGTCTACCATATTCAAGAGTGTCTTTCGATGATCTCGTAGACCCGAAGTCGGTTCTGGCAGGGAACAGCTGCAGCTTGGAGAGTACGAAGACGCGTCCTTCGAAGTGTTTATAACAGCTAGGGCCCCGATTTCAATAATCTTGGTGCTTTCTTTTGCCTTCTCCTCCGGGAACATGTGCTTGAACCGGACATCAACCCAACCAGGAGTGGCCGACGCACCCATCGGAGTTTCTTGCACAAATAATGGCGTTACCGTAGATGGCTGCCCCATCATAGGTAATTTAGTTGCCCATCTCGGGTCTCTAGACGGTCGGCTATCTATCCTCAAGCCTACGGATCCGCTGATTTGAGGGCCCTTCTGTATATTGCTGTCGAAATTGCCGTCGCTCTTCCCTTTCTTGTGATCTTCTCCCTTCTTACCGCTTCTTGACAGGGAAGCATCCTCATCCGCTGTATTAAATGCTATTATAGGTTTCCGAAGAGGGCAGAGTGTTGGAGCCAAGGCCTCGTTCCCTTCATTTAGTAAACGTCGGCGCAAAAATTGATTGCCTGGTGCAATGTGCTGAAAAGGATGCAACTGGGAAATATTGGCGGCAGGGAGAACCGCAAGAGGACAGTGAACAAGTTCCTGGTCAGAGGGAGCGGGAGGGAAAGATTGCTGAAATTGGTATGGGTACGGATGTGAAACTCCAGGCGCTGGGTTGGAAGCGTAATCCGACAGTGATTCTACGTCTAGATGACTAAACTGACCAGAGAAGTCAGGAGTGTCTGCCCAAGCGTTTGTTGAATTCATCCCTATGAATTGAGACTCTACGAGGTTATATTCAAAGCCATCAAGCCTATTCAGCTCAGTGGGCGAGAACGTCGGATTCTGATCCACGGTAGAAAGGAATCCATCTAATGGCTCCTGATTAATTCTTTGCGTATTACTATGGTTGAAAGGTGGTAGAAAGGGGTCATCGGGAGTGTCACTTAAGTGTGAATACCTGTGAGGCATGCCGATACCCGCCTCAGCTTTCCGTAACAGGATGAAGTTGATCGTGCGAGAAGCAAGAGGACGGGGGTGAGAGTCGTACTAAAACGTGCAGTAGGGCGCGTTGCAACGCCAAATATAGCGAAATTTTATGCTTTTTGCTGAACCAGGCTGAGACAGACTGTGAAAGACAAGTTGAGTGTTTAGACTGTGGCGCTAAGTGCGGAATTTAGATGCGGGAACGCGCATTCGGGTGGGAAGCCGTCGCAAATAAAGCGACTGGGCACCGGGGCTTCAACGCCAGGCTTGGGTGTTCATTTAGCTTTGAAGCCTTGTGAAAGTCGTAGTCGTGAGGGCATAATTAAGGGGATCTAAAACAAACTAGGGGTGTCTAAGCTTGTTTCTTGCCCATATTACCATTCCCAAGAATATATTACCGGGATGAAAGGCCTAATAAAGCGGACGCTGGAAGGGGGGATACCGAGTGGCCCATGATCGGGAATGGTAAGCATCACGTACAAGACCGAGCTATTTATCATCTTGCACACCTAACTCTTTCTATTGAAGTAGGAACTAAAGTATGGTTTTCGTTTTTTTTTCTGAGCGAAAAAAAATATCCCTAAGAAGCCAGAAAATCCATAACAAGTACAATGCTCACTTTTGGAGACTACAAGGAGAGCCCGGAGTACATTGCTCTGCCTGACAGTGTCACCTAGTCGCTGCTGGGCAAGGCTCAACAGCGACCGAACCTCCTGTGTGGATAAGGACGCAGTTATGACAAGATGTGTTAAAGCAATTGCGAGTGTTACAAGTGTAACTTGCCTGAGAAGTAAGCTTGCACTCATTCATAACCGGACCGGAAGTAGTCAGTCCATGGGCAACGCGAGCTATACTTGGCATTAGTAAAGTCACGCCGGTAACGCGGTTGGTGATGGTGATTGAAGATCCAAGGTGGTTTAGGCTGTATACGTCGATGCCGAGACTTAACTGCCAATGGCCACTCCTGCATCCAGCCTAACCACGGACTGTGATGAGACGTCAGGTCTAGGTGAAGGTTCCTGATTATCGGAATAGCGCTTCCTTGATCCGAGTGGATGGGAGAGGCCTCATGCTGGAGACATGCTGGCTGTTATGCAATATATGGCAATCCTTAAACGGGACCAAAACCAAGAGAATCAATCGTAATTGCCCATCCCCCCGATTTGGCTGGCAAAGGCCGTCGAGACACTACGTGCATCATCATCATCAAAACCACCAATGCCACTCCGCAATCCTCGATTTCCGCCAAACCCACTAGTGGTGTCATTGCGTCGAGTTGATTCCACGAAACGGTTCAAACGATCAGATTGGCTCATAGACGTAGGCTTGTTGTAATCGTTCAAACTCAGGCCGGTAAGGCTGATACCTCCAGGACCATCAGCAATGCTGCTCTTGGTGTCGGTAATTTCGCTTGCGGCAACAGACTCGCCGGCAACACTGCCTGCCACACCTGCGCCCTTACTCTTCTGCCCAGGTCCACCACGACCGGGAAGTGGCCAGGACTCCTGGAAATTGGAGAACATTGGAGGATAGTTAGACGGTACACCAACACCACCTAGTGCGGAGGAGTGGACAGAAGAGACGTCGTCAGGGATATATCCGACGATCGAACCATTGTCGTTGTACTCTTGGCGGGCTTTGCCGCCATTTACGCCTTGACGTCCGGAAGTCATGTTGCTTGCATGTTGGAATGCCATCTGGTAACGCTGGGGTCCACGATATGTCTGCTTTGGGCGGCTGAATTGGAGAAGGGATACTTGTAAGTTGGTGAGCGGTCCTTCTACGAGACAATGACGCTCTTTGAAGTGGAGGAGGAGATAGTGCCACAAGGGATGCTTGGATAGAACCTTCGGATTTCCAAGGATAACAAGGCCGTACTTAGCTCGGGTTAGAGCGACGTTAAGACGGCGAGGGTCGCTTAGGAAGCCGATACCCTGATGGTCATTGGATCGGACACAGGAGAGAATGATATAATCCTTCTCACGTCCCTGGAAGGCGTCTACAGATGCTACTTCAACTTCCTTGTAGTTCTCCTTCTTGAAGCTGCCTGTGGTCTGCATAGAACTGACTACGTAGCTTCTCTGACCCTCATACGGGGTGATGATGCCGATGCCACTAGGCTGAACACCAGCTTTGAAGAATCGGGTCACGATTTTCTCAACATTTGCGGCTTCGGTACGGTTCAGGTAAGATGTGCCGGAGGCTGAGATTTCTTCATTGCCCAAGTTCGACCAGAACATCATGGGGTTATCGGCAACTGGCCAAGGAAAGTCGACGTCGCGGCGGACACGGTCTTGCATGGTGACGCCATTTTGGAGGGATCCCTCATAAAACATGTTGGAAGGAAACTCGGACAAACAAGGGTGCATACGGTACTGCACTTGAAGCCGGATCGGGGAGCAACCTAGAATGACTAAACGCTCGAAAAGGGACTGGTTCAAGCCAGCCGTAGCAGCCTTCTTATTCATAATGACAGGGCCGAGCTGTTGGTGATCGCCCACAAGCACGACCTGCTTGCAACCAAGGACAAGAGGGATCATGCATTCGGGCTCAGCAGATTGGGTAGACTCGTCGATTAGGACAGTTCTAAACTTGAGCTTTGATAGACGAGGATCTCCCGCTCCTACGCAAGTGCAGCATATAACGTCGGCGGCGCCTAGAATTTCGCGTTCAGCTGCGCGTGTGAGTTGTTTAAATTTTTTCTCATCTTGACTTGAAAGTTCGCCAACGTCGTTCTTCAGCTGGTTCAACTTCTTGAGCTCGATGTTTGTATCGTTCATGCGGACTTGCTCATGTAAAGAAAGGAAGCCAACCGATGATTCGACATCCTCTCTAGACTTTGCAGTTACTCGTACTGTCTTCAACCCAGTCAAATGGATACGCTCGCAAAGTTGGTCTACGGCAACATTAGAGGGTGCGCAGACCAAAACCTGACCACCGCTCATCTTAGCCAAGTGATAAATGATTGTAGCAGACGTCACAGTTTTTCCGGTACCTGGTGGACCTTGAATCAAACTCAATGGCTTTTGAAGGACACTTTTGACGGCATTGATTTGACTGCCATTAAGTTCGGGAAGCCCCGGTACGCTGAACTTGCGGGGCATCTGGGTCTTCATCGGGGCAGCGGCAACCTCATGTCCAAGTAGGCGATGGAAGATATATCCAGATACACTCATTTCATCAATGGCAAAGGTCTTCATTGCATGCTGCATACGGTCGAATGAAGTTGATTTCCACACATAATCCGCGCTAAAGTTATGAGTGCACTCGGTGGGAACAGATTTATGGTCGCCTTTAGTTCGGAGTTCGATCGTCACCTCGTCAGACTGGTTGTTCGGGATCTTGATGACATAGCCTACGCCTTCCCAATGAGGGCGCAACTCTCCGGTATATCTCAGCCGCATCTCGTCGCCGACGGCAAGCTTGACATCACCAAGCTCGAGTTTAGGGAGGATGAAACTTGCTGTATGTTTATTGTTGAGCGCCATATCCCACCGTACAACGAGCTGGTCCTGGGACTGCGATTCTTTAAGCTTGCGGTCGTAATCGGCCTCAATCTTTACTAACGGACCGAAGACGTTCTGATATTGGAAAGCGTCATCGTAGCGTAGCAGAACCTTGGCAATTACTTCTTCTTGACCAGCGCCTTTCTCTAAATCAGCAATAGTAGCGGTCGCATTGTCCTTCCACAATTCTTCAAGTTTAGCGATCATTTGGGGGCTCAGGTGGCGAGCACGAAGTTGCTCCTGGTCAGTTGGCGCGGGAACTAGCCAGTGCAGGAAAGAGCGGTCCTCAATCAGAGGTTGCCAGCGCGAGGTATCCCAGTTCATGTCCTTCTGAGAAGGCATGGCAGCGCATGGCTGGCGACACAAGAGCACGACAACGGTGTCAGACTTGGCTGGAATGAAGCCTAGAAGAAATACATTCTTCGTCCCACAGTTGTAGCACTCCAGAATCGTATCGCCTAGAGAGGAAAGAGGATGGAGCTGGACTTCCTTATGGCGCGCACGGACGAGGTGGTTAATGATGTGGGAAGACGAAGTATTCCCGCGGGCGCTGCAGAACCACTTATTGCACGCAAGGCATTTGACCACACTGCTCGGGTTGTGGATACCGCAGTACCTACAAGCATAAACACGTTAGCGCTTGCTATCCAGTTTTTTACCGTGTTCTGATACTTACGCGCAAGCGTGAGGAGGGAGCTCCACGTCTTCATCGGCCTTGATTCCAGCCTTACCATTGGCGTCACCGACAGGCATGCTCACCATGCTCTCCATGTCATCGTCGTCATATACATCGGTTTCTTCGTCGTCGTCCATTCGCCGCCGGCGCGACCCTGTCAGGGTGCTGCGGGTGAGGTCTCCGTCCAAGATGCTCTCGTCATCTCCAGCGCCAGCGTTGATGGTAGCAGCAGAGTCGGACACAAGGTGGTTCCCCATGTGGGTGAATGCGCCCTCCATGGCGCTGGCGGTGCGTTGTGCGCGTCTTCGGTCTTGGGGAGGAGGGGGGGAGGGGGGTTTAATTTCGCAGATTCAACGGTGGGAAATATTTCTTGGGGGGGAAGTCGGTCGGAGAGGGGGACCAGTGGCACGGAAGGCGTCCTGAGTCCTCACACCATCTCTAGAACAGAGACGGACGGTTGGAAAGAGTCGTTATCTGCAATGATGGGGGAGGAAGGCGACCGAAGGCGGGTTTGTAGTTTGAAAGTGGGCTGTTAGCTTGAATCAAAAACGTCGGCAGTCGGAGCTTCAAATAGGGATCCGTGCGCCCTCTCTTCCACCGGTGACATCTAAAGTTCTCGTTCGTCACCCTTAGCCGGCGTTCACACTGCCCTACCCAGTCGCCATCAATTATAGCTTCGACTTTCCTATCCAAGGAGCCTCTCTTGAGGGCTTTCCGCCAGTTGCTTGCAAAAATCGGGTTCGAAATCGCTTCTGTAGGGCTGCGGGGATCGAAGCCAGGCACCTAGACGCGCTGCATGTCAGAGCCGCGAATGTATCACCTGCCGCAGAGCCTCATCGATATCTATTGGTAGCAAACCCTGTCTGTCCAGGTCGTTACCCGCTGTGTGTTCCCTCGTCTGCTCTTTAGAAAAGTTCAAGCACCTAGGCTAGACGCCAAACGGAAGGCTTCCTTTTATGGACCCAAATTGGCAGCTTCCTGCCTACGTATTCATTTCAACCAGAACAGTATGACAATGCGACCACATTGCACTTCTTGAACCCGCATTCAAGCATTACTCACATTCTATGCTCTTCTCTATCAGATCATCTCGAGCTCATCTACATCTAGGAAAGCCTGATTACTTAGGTTTATCATTTAATCGCAAAAGCTTTTAAAGCGTGTATACAGTCTAGCAAGCATTGTGACGACGTGATAGGTCTAATATAGGTGTACTTGTATGCACTTGGCCTTCTTAACTTACATGGATGAAGTACGATAGGAAAATGACGATAACTGAATTCATTTCCTACCCTACAATTCGGAACACGATAGTTTGGATTCTAGAAAGGCTGTGCTGAACGCGAGTGTTCTCAACCGGATTGCTAGTCTACTAATTATCAACTGGAGAAACTTAGGGCCATGCAAATGCTACGCTACCGGGCTAGCTTCTGGAGTAACGGTGCTTGCCATGGTCTATCAAGAGGGTTTCCGCAAGAGACGGGTGATATTTTTGCTCTATAGGGTGCTTAACAAGCCCTGGTTTGCTTCAATGAGGAAGCAAGGAGCATATGTCTAAAGGCTTGCTTCAGCATTGTCTTTAAGAGATAGCCACCTCACGTAGATATGTAACCAATAGGAAGGGAAAAAATCCTTGCCCGGACAAGTCCTGGGTCTTGAGTCTGTAAACGTCAATACGCACATACTAGTAATCTAAAGGTTGTCCCTAGCAAGGCCGATAGACAGAGGCCGACCTTACGGCTGGTCAGAATGCCCATCGCAATCTGCGACTCTAGCAATCGCAACCTAACGCCTGGTGGGAGCAAATACGGAAAATTCCATGGAATGTTCGAAGAAGTCTTACCCAACACAATCACGTGACCTCTTTCTTCGTGATCGCCCAGCGGTCATTCCCTTGATGGGCTTTGCACAAGTATCGGTACTTCTTAGGGTACGAGAAGGTATTTGAGAGAGACTTGACAGCTCGTAGAGGTACCATCTGCCGTTCTCGGCGAGAGTCCGGACGCAATATGCCGACTAATATCGGCGGATGCTCCCCGGCCGCCGCGAACCCAGCTGGCGGGTGGTTGTCCGAAGACAAGGCGTGGGCATGGCTGAGACCCGGACGTTTCTAGAAAATGAAGCCGTGGCGCGGGACTGGCCGGCTGATCAATCACAGCTCATGTATCGTGAGTGCGGGGTGCATGAGTAGCGTGATAGCCTGACAAAATAATGCCGCACGGGATGCGAAGAGTGACTGCAACCGCTGGACAAACTGCAGTTCCTAGTCGTGGCCTCATTATCACAACCATGGCAAGAACAAGAGCCAAATTGGTCTTCCCGGTCCACAATGGGAGCTTGTCGATAAGCGGTCTGTGCGTGCATTGCAAGGTATTGAAAACAGGTGCTCTAAATGGACTCTATATCAATTCGGACTTCCTAGCCAATACCTTTTGCCAGGCTGACCCGAGTCGTGGAATCTCACGGAATGGCTATCAGCTTGCAGGCCCTCGTTCTAAAACTAATTCGTACTATAGGCATGCCGTACTACCGAACGCATGATAGCTCGCGTGGACACGAAATCCAAGCTGTCGCCGTCACTTATCGGCGTGCTTCCTCTAGGCCTATCTCTTCCTGCACCCATTTGCTCTCTGCGGCTACCGTCTCTCACAATTTGCTAACCACTAGGTAGGAGCAAGTGTAATTGCGGCAGTTCATCGACTACACAAACTATTCGGCCAGCACACAATGAGCAACGTACGCCCTAGTCAGGATCGACTTCCAAGACATCCAACCCCGGTCTTCACGATGCCCCTAGCCCTGAAGCAACTGTACGATTAGATTGACGAAAAGGTCATGCGGAGTTGAAATCAGTGCGCGCTAGTAGCGCTTAAAGAGAAATCCCAATTGCTTTAGCTGCATTTTTGATTCATGTTCCACTGCTTACAATCCGGTTTTCGATATAAGAGTATCGCACTATATGACAACATCTCAGCTTACCATCAGCTATATATTCGAATCATGCCGAATCCTTGGCAACATCGCGTAGATGATCGCCTAATTCCAACCCCGGTGTTGCAGGCCATCTAGCCTCATACCAACGAATTCGGCCTCTTTCCTAATGTCGTAGTTTTAAGAAGACACAGCTCGTCAGACGGCGTCAGCATCGCCGGACTCTGACAAGATCGTGCACCAACCAAAGGTGGATAGCAAATCCACAAATGCATTCCTCGTGCAACACCATTTATGGCAGATACCCACACGATATCGGAACGTGGTTTCCGGTTGATACCGTATCTCGTGAGATGATGAGGCTTGGATTATGTGTGCAGATAATCGTGTGCTGCAAACCAAGGGTTCTTCACCGGAAATTTGCGTGGTATGTATACGCTTCACAAAGTGACGACAGAGAGTACCGAATTGCATACACTCTTCTCGCATAGACTTTGATCCTATTATGATAAGTAGGCGACTTCCTATCGCACCGTCTTACCCTTTTTTGGCGGTGGCGTGTTGTAGTCGTTTAGGCGAGCAGTTTCAACAGACAGAGATGTGCTTGTGCTGTATGTGCACAGCACAATTGCTCTTACTTACATACGTCCTGCGGGTAAGGCGCAAGGCCACCACAGTAGTCGTGGGTAATGCCTGTTCAGCTGCAAATCCTCCCTTGGCACTATGCATGCTCATGCCAATATGTGCTTCGGGGGGTTTCCACCCCTCTATCTTATTCACAGCTCAGCTCCAAGCAGGTGCATTGGTTGTGTAATACAAATCTGATCTCGACCTCCGCAAAATCCTCCATGCATGCCTAGCACATGGAGCATGCAAGCCGAATCCTTCCGAGGATTTGCCAATCGGCCAATTAAGGCGGAGTTGGGTTTTACTGTCGTGCAGCCCTTCGCGAACATATTGGGTTGTCCTTCATGCAAGTACAAACTGATTCAGAGATGCGTCGCCTTCACCGGAGCTATGCTTTTGAGGTACCAGATCAGCTCGCCACTCCACCAGCCTTTCAGCACAGTGCTGTTGAACTGATTTGGTTGGGAAATGCAAAGCGAGGTCAAGACGCTTGGACAAGGAGGTCAGACGGAAATCTGAAGCCACAGAACGCCATCGCCCGGCATTGCTTGCATGCATCATCACACGCTCAAGCGCACAAGACATCTATGCACCGCGCACGGAACACAATGCCTAGAGCTCCAACAACAACAACAACTGTGCACGACCTCCCGCTTAGGTCTGAGCTCGAGCTGCAACTCACCTGCATGCATTCTCTTCCACCCTGACTCGCCCCCTTTCCCCCAAGGGTCCACCATGCAAAGCAGACCTGACCTGCAGCTCCGTGCCTTGCGCCTCTTTCGTGAAAGGCAAAATGTGACATATCACTTTTCTGCGGGCACGAGGAAAGGCTCTAGATTGTCCTTCACTCAACACTTACCGCGCGCTCGCCTTCTCACCGCCTACAGTCTCCGCATACAGCTGTCTGCGTCCTAAATCCCCATCATCAATCAATCTACCCGCATGCCTGAACAGCCCATGCAAGCCTGACAAACCGGAATAAGCAAAAAATAGAACACAGCTTCAAAACGACACTCCTCTCTCCCGCTACCGCTGCTAAACCCGAAAAAGGAAAATCAACAAGTCACGCCGAGGCTGGCAACGCATACGCAACAGACGTCCAAACTGCGCTGTGCATGGCCGGTCGTTTAGCCGTGCCGTGTGTGGGCTCCACACGTTCAGCCATGTGGCGCCCCCATGCGGGACGAAGGCGTCGGGGGGAAGTCGGGATGGCGTGGCGGTGGTGGTGGTGGTGACCGGCGGGAATTTTAATTTTTTTTTTTTTTTTTTTTTTTTTTTTTTTTTTTTCTTCTTCTTCGTACTCGTATGATGGGGTTCGTTATGGCGTGCGACCCACCGACCGACCGACCTGGGCAATGTGTCGTCGTATATCGTATGTACATACGGGGTTACATGGAGGACGCTCTGTGTGCGGTTGGGTAACCTACCTGCGTGGACTAGGTATAGTATGGGATACTTTTGTTGGGGCGCTGAGAAAGAAAAAAAAAAACCTCTCAGGCCACCCGCGAGATGGAGGATTGATGACCCGTTTGGGTGGTATGGGGATAGGGTGCAGGTGCGGGACGGACAAGACGGAAGAGAAGTGGTAGGGGACTTGTGTTCAGTTGATTGAGATTTTCGTCGGGACCGGATTATGGGGAATGGACTGGCGATGCGGAGTGACAAAGTTACACCAAGGCGGGACAAAAAGCATCGTTGACGAACATGTAATGGTGTGGAAAATGGAGGATGGTAATCATCAAGATAATCTGTTCTTGATGTAATCCAGATAATCATTTCTATCAACGACTTTTAACCCCGAAAATAAAGCTAGGCCTCAACCTCCAGCATAGAAAGGTATAGTAGGGAGAAAGGGCGGCATATCAATCCGCATTGGCAACATGCCATCCACATCCGCAAGCCAGACCCGCCCTTTCGTTCTCGCCCCTATATGAAGTGAAATGACAATATTTTTGGCCCAATAATGCATCTACCACGCACTGCATGTTCCGCCGATCGGGACTTGAAAAGATAGACAAGAAGAGTACAACTACAAAAAAGATATGACAACAAAAAACAACTAGGGAGATAACCACCCAGTATTGAAGATTAAGACATTACCCTGTCAAAGGAAGATAGGGTAATAATCTTTGGGGAGGCGGTTCATTCTAACATCGAGTAATCCCATCAACAAATAGAAAATGATACAAAGGAAATACAGTGAGTGCCAAAATCGGGTGATGAGCCCATGCAGCAACGAAAAAAATCTCTATAGGGTATCCCTCGGGTATTCAGGGTTCATGTATGAGCGCCCGATTCCAACCCAAGATCCCAGAACACAAAACGCCGTGTCAATAGAGCGCGCAAAACCCAAAAAAAATTCGAGCCTAGCCGGGACACTAAAATCTCAGGAAGGAAAACGGTAGATGAAGAACAGGGTATAATTCTCAGAAGCGCGCGAAGAACAGAAAAAAGTAAAGAAAAATAAAAGTGCCGAAAGCTAAGCGATCGGGGACTAGAGCGGCCAGATCTCCCCATAGGTGAAAATTCAGCAAAAAAGCAGGATTTTTTTCTGGCCATGTGCGTTGATGGTCAACTTTGCAAATGTACAAGATAGGATATCCGAAGACACTGATTTGTTTCCATATCCTTGGGCAACTGTGGGTTGTGGGGGCGCGGTATCTGGGATGTGGGTGGTGTGGACGCGTCCGCAATAGGTATACGGATCGAGGTACCCGTTCCCGTGCAGTGTGCATCGCTTACGGAATGCCCAATTGCGAGATGCGAATATACATAGTCGACCCACCAGGATAGCGACCCAAGAGCCCGATAAATAAAGGAGACATGGTACAATATGGTTGCCCCTGGCCTAATGACGCGAATTTTGTCGTCAGCTGGAGGAAGGGATTTGTACATCGGCAAGGGCAAGGTTCGGCTACCGTTCAAAAGTGCTACTGCGACTAAGCAAGTCTACATCCGAGGGTATAGATGCAGATTCGCTGCCGGCGCGTTCTCGTGCTTTACCTCCGCTTGGGCTCCGGCTGAGGAGTTTTTGAAAGAGGCGGCGGCCTGGCTGCGAATTAGTCGTTTCGGGAAATGGGATCGTGGGCTCAACCGAGGCTTTCCGCGAGCCGGTCCGTTCAGGAATTGTATTGACAGGGGCTTGGGTGCCGCTCTCTTTCTCGATCTTACAAAAGAGAGTGGAGAATAGATATTGCTCGCCGTTGCTGTCGAATAGCGGAAGATGGCGGTACCCCTGTTGCAGACTGCTAAGCTTGGCAGTGAAGGTAGCCAGCGGAGCATAGCCCGGTCCCTTTGCATCAGGCGAATTCCAGACAGTCCAACGGACAAAGACAAGGCTGGGGTATCGTGTCATGACCGTCATTGTAACTTTATCGTGGAAAGCGGGATTGTACCCGTTGCCGACTACGATGTGCGTCCTCTTCCTGACTGGACTACCAATCCCGGAATGGCCGCTCCGGGAGGATGCATCGTGCCCACCCATGCTATCTGCGTTCGGACCCATATCCTCGGCGCAATGCATTTCAAATTCGACGTAAGGGTTGATGCTAGCCTCCGGACTAAGGCCCTTGGGGCGAGGAAGCTGCTGAGCAGAGATGATCTCGACAGCAAATCTCACTCGCGTTTTTGGTGCCCTCCTGTGGCCGACTACCGGGCTAGGTTGTTCTAGTCGGAGTTCTGCGGGTTTTAGAACGTAGCCTATACGATCATTGCCCCCAGCAAACATCGCCTCGTTGAGCTGTTGGCCAAGGTCATATGTCTGCCAATTAGATGCAACCATCTGGACGCCACGTCTCCAGAATTTGAGGGGTTCAAAGTTGGAGGATGTGATACGAGTAGCACCAGGATAGACACGCATAAGGGCACGCATATTGTGCTCCTCGAGTAACTGTTTGGTCTGAGTGCCAGGTTTGCAGAGCTTGTCGAATGTCCGCTCGCTGAAGGAGAACACATGGTTGTAAGTGTGTGCTTCACGAGATCCGAAGCTTTGGAACTTGTATCCCCGCGTGTAAACCGCGAGTTCACCTAGAACCTTGATGATCTTGCTCGTCTCAGGCTTCTTCTTTTTATCTTCGGTGGCAGTTACATGAGGACTATCACTATCCTCCGCGGAACTGATAAGAGCCGGGGTTGGTACAGAAGTGCCATTGGCTGATGTGGCTGATGTCCGAGGGGTTGCCCAGAAAGCGGTACTATGTTCCGGAGGACTCATCGATGGAGGGGTAGAAAGAAGTGGTGAGTCAGGGATGATAGTGTCATTTAAGTGTACAGGGCGTGAAAATGGCGAACTGAAACTCCGCTCCCGTCTGCGTGCAGACAACTCGTTGATCAGAGCCTTGGTGTCCAGTTCTTCAGCGGGTGCTTTCGCTTTGATGAGGATTTTGCCCCTTAATTCCTCTGGTGATGGCAAGACGGAGGATTCCGCATCTAGCGGTTGTCGTAGCAATTTGTCTCCAAATTCATCGATCATAATCTGAGCCATTATCACTTGCTGGTCAGGGTTGCAGTGAACCTCAAGTGACAGCGTGAGCGGATAGGGCGACTGGCAAAACGCGTATCTTTCAATGACCCTAATCGTATCGATGAATGATATGGCTTTCGTGAATGTGCGCCCGTGTTTGACGACAGGCTTGCCGTCGCTGCCATCCCAGCAATCTATCTCGACGCATCGACAGCCTTTCTGGAGGGCAACTATATAAGCCTCCGTGCTTGATTCTCCAGCAAGTTGTCGGCCAAGGAGGTACGTGTTATGCGAGCTCGAGATGAAGTACTCGTTTAGGGGTCGGTTGAGCTGTACCTTGGAGTCTGCAGGTACGAAAACGGAGTTATAGCTTGATGTCATGAAGGTCTGAAAAGCGCGGAAGTTCATAGTGGATGGCAAAGGAACTTCGCCGCCTTCTAACGGTGTTGCTTTGGGTTTAAAGGCACGCGCATATTTCTCGAACACACACGACCAATGATCCTTATCAGCGTCCACGTCAACTCCCTGCTCTTGTTCGAGGAACAGGAAGAAGGTCTCTCTGTCAATCTCAGAGTGGAGGTGGGACTCCAATGCTTTGTAGAGGGTCTTAATGTCTTTGCGTTCCTTGAGTCGTCGTACGAAGTGCAAGAATTGGGCCTGGTTGAGACTGCCCGTGCCGTTCGGATCGGCTTCGTCGAAATAACGGCGGAGCATCTGCTCCGGACAATTGATATGTAGACTACGGCACATTTGAACTAGCCCGGGCAGGTCTAAGTATTCGTCGTCCTCGGCATGATCGGGTCCGCTGCATCTCTTAGTCATTTCCCGCCTCCAGAGAAGCTTTGCGCTTTTCTCTGCAAACCCAGTCAAGCCAGCCATCAAATCGATGCGGTTGCGGGAGAGCGTGTCCAAAGCACGCGTCCACAATCTGAATGTGCCGATGTCAGGTGCGATCAGGTGCATAAACTTCATCCTGCCTTTTGAGCGAGCACTATCGGAGTAGACGATGGTAAACCAAGTGGACTTCCATTTCTCGCCATAGCCGCACTCTTCTCGGTAGTGCTTGGCCTCGCCTCCAGAACGGATCTCGTGCACATCGTCAACGTAAAAACATTTCGACGAAGGTCTTGAGATGTCCCAGTACACTTTTGCAGAGTCCATATCAAAGCGAAGATTGATCTCTTTTTCCTCCTTCTTCGCAACCTTGCGGAACACTGTGCCCTGTTCGAGCCTCGAGCTACGCAGTGGCCCCACAACCGCCGCGTCCGGAATTGAGCTAACGCTAGGTCTGCTAGAGGAGATGCCAAAAGCATTGACAGGGTCATTTCTTAATTCACCAACGTCCTCTACTGCTTCCTCTTCCTCGTCCAGGTTCAAGTCTAGATCAGAGACATCCATAGCAGCAGCATCCACTGCGGTCCTACTGTCACTCCGCCGCCTCATTATGACTGGCCCAGAGCTTTTATCACGATGAGCGTTGGACCCGTTCCGACGGAACTTGTTCGGGATGCCTTGAGCGCCGCGGGACACTCTTCGAATAAGGCCAGGGCCCTTGCTCAGAGCTTCGGCCATGGCCGAGGGTGACGATGTAGGTGGCGTTGATGTGTGAGTAGGCATGAAGAGCGACTCGGGGAGGTTCAGAGAAGGCGGCTGTGGCAGAGAAGAGTGAGATACTGGTACCATGCCTTCCGGTGTTGATTGTAGTGATCCATTGGTGCCAAAGAAGGACGCGGTCGAGGAGGGACTATTGCGGGAGGATGGGATGCTGATAGCAGCCGTTATTCGGGTGAACGAGGGCTGCGGGGAGAGCGCCAGGGGCCGTCGGGGCTTTTGGGGATCGCCATTGGGATCGTAGGGTTGGTGGAAGAAGGTGGTGGTGGTTGAGTATGACATGGTGAGGATGCGGCGCGCGGCAAGGTCAATTCGTCATATTTTTTTTACGAGGCTTAACAAAAGAACGCTCAAGGAGGTGTGTCGAGCGAAGATATAACAGCGGACAAGCGGCTGTTTCCACAGAGAGAAAAAGAGGCGCCTCGTCCTAGCAATAAAGCATCGTGGGCCTGCGAGTCTGACAGTAGGCGGCCGGGGGTAGCAGGGCTGCGGCCTAGCACGGTTCGGGAATTTCAAGCGCGCTGCGCGACAGCGAAGAGGATGCAGAGCAGAGCGATTGAGACGCGGTCAGCTGCTCCCAAGGGTGATTAGAGTATTGCGTGCAGCTGCAGGCCGCGGACAGGGGTGGGCGTGTATGGATGTGTGTCGTATGTATGTATGTATGCAGTGCAATGCTCGGAGCACGAGCTCGTGGGGGCTCACAGAGCTGGTCGACAGGGAGGCGCGCGCCGAGATGCAGCGTGCAGCAAGCAACAGCTGGGTAGGTAGCTACAGCACTCGCAGCCGGAGGAGCGGTGGAGTCCAAGGTCAAATATGGGCGCGCGGTCTGAGGGGGTGCAGAGTGCAGAGGAGCAACGGCGGCGGACGGGGCAGACGGGTCTCCTTTCTTTAGTCGCGGCGGGTTTGTCGACAAGTACCTAACACAGCCAGCGAGCGAAGTAGCGGTACAAGTAGACAAATTCCCAACGCTTGCGGCACCCAAAAAGCTTGGCCTGCCCGTCCACGCCCCGGCGCCGGCCAGCGAATAATTGCGCCCGCCCCTGGGGCCGGCCCACGGCATCGCCTCCTCTCCTACAGTACGGAGCAGTCTCCTTCTCTTGTGCCAGCTGCCCCGGCCTGTAGCTCGCCGCGCGGGCGGGCCTGTCGGGCTGGCTGCTGTTGCTCGCCTGGGGCCTGGCCTACCTGTCCTACCCTTTCCCGTCCTTCCTGGGGCCTGCCCTGCCCTATCCCCATCCTATCACGGGGCGTCCTGGGCTGCTAATTATTATCATTATTGAGCCCCGCCCGCCGGCCTGCCTGTGCGCGCGCGCATATCCAGTGCCCTACCCTGCACTACCGGCCTATCTCCCTCTCCAGCGCCAGCGTCATCGTCATCCATGGATGGCCCATCACCACCACCGCTGTGGCCTGATGGCGTTGGCGTCCGCGTCCGCCTTTGTTTCGCTCGGCGCGCCCTCCCCATCCCGGCGACGCGGGCAGCCAGCAGTTAGCAGCAGCAACTGGCCATCGCTCTTCCCTGTCTAGCGGCTCCTCAGAACCTGGAGCGGACGGGAAAGGTAAATTAGTTGAAACGTCGCCGCCATGATGACGTTGAGCAGCCCACCAGCCCACGCCAGCTCCCCAATCCCCACCCAAGTTCATTTCGTGGGAGCCTGAAAATCTCCGCCGCCGCATCAGGCCCCCCCCCATCTGTCACTCGCCCTGTCACTCCTACGCCCGTGTCTGTGCCTGTGCCCGTGCCTGTGCCCGTATGCGCGCCTGTAAACGCTGGATTAGCAGCAGCACCGCCCGCTTCGCTGTTGCTGAGCGGTTGCGGCACCACCTCCACACCCCCCTCGTCGCGGCATCCACCCGTCGCTCTGTGAGACAGAGGCGACCTCAGTGTCGACTTCGCTGCTGGCGCGCCATTGCCGTCCCTTCCGGCGCCGAGGGGATCTCCGCCCGAGAGGGGCATGATGCTGAGCAAGGCTGAGTCCTTACAGTGCCGATAGATCCTGATGCTAGCCAGCTTTGGGCCAATCCATACAGCCAGTCAGCATCTTCGGAGTCATGTAATAGCAATAATAGGGTAGCAGCCCACTCCAGTACCAGTACTTCCAAGCTGTGGCACGCGCTGGCACTTTTCTGGCTATCTCTTGGTCGCAACGTGTACGAGATGGCACCTCACGGCTCCACCTCGATCCTTCGCTCAGTCGACATTATTCTAAGGCTCCTCATTTCCGTGCTCATGCTCACCTCACCGACTTCGTCGCTGCGCTGGCGCTATCGTTCCACGGATGATGAGTACATACAAGGTCGGGTAATATTTCTCCCCGCAGCGGGCAAGGATGAGGCCACGCCAGACCATCGCTGTCGACAACTGTCTGTCGTCGGCGGCGCTACAGTCAAAGTAGAGCACTAGCAACAGTGATGAGAAAGGTCTGCCAAACACTGCTTCTGACGAGTAGCAGCGTGGCGTCTATGCGATGGGCACCCGAGGCTCTTCGCACTGTTTACCTGCCAGACACACGTGGCGCCCCCAACCCCCAAGACCCAGAGACGTCCCGGAGACGTGGATCCGGTCCCTGTGTAGATCTTCCTATTTCGAGTTGTGTTGCCGCGAACAGCCGCCTACGAGCTCTCTCAGCCTAGAGCCAAAAAATAAAAAATAAAAAAAAAATCACCACCTCAATTTGACTGCGACATTGAACCGAGCCGATAGTGTACTCAACTTGCCTGCCCCTCTGCCCAAACTGCGAGTCGCAGCGCCTGCTGCGACGTGCTCCGTATTCCGCCGGACGATGCCAATGCCCTGTCGATGCGAAGCCATGCGGGCAGTCGCGTGACAACCATGCCGCACCCCCAAACCAAAAAGCCCCTAACCCCCAAGCCTTCCAGAAGCCTGCAATGCGTAAAGTCTTGCTCAGCAGTCTAATTGACCTCTGATGCCACGAATCACACTCTGCTCCCCACAAATCTGCCGCCCCTCTCCCAGTTTTGGACATTTTCAACGTCCTCCGGAGATCACATGGCCTGCAGGCGGTGTGATATGGGACTCTGCACACCCCGGTCTGCACCCAATCAATTGCACTGCTATGCGATTTTTGAGCACGCAGCTTCATCGGGTTTATGCCATTGTCCGATTAATGGATTTTGTGCGACCTGCCGCGACCTCCCGCAATCTCATCCCGCCGGCTGAAGGGGCCTTATTGCGACTAGCAACTTTGTCGTTTTAGAGCGTTCCATCTTGAATCAATGCCCGCCCGTGTTGCAGGCAGCCTGAATAGACGACGCCTATTCCTTCTCGGCTGCGCTCGGGATGTCCATAGCGGTGTCGCCTCCCGTGCCCGATATAGCGCTCGCACGTATCTCACACTGCTCCGACGCCTCACAAACAAGATGACATGCATATCGAAAATACATGTACACGGGACTCGGGTGGGTCTTGCTACAGTCCAGTGTGTAACTACTCGTTGCTTTTTCATTTCCTACAGTGGAGCGCAGCGGGCAGTGTGCAATGCACGGATGTGCCTCAAGGTTCCCTTTCCGATTCTCAGCCCAGGTCAATGGCGGATTTGCGGGGCTAATCCTTGGAGCCGCAAGGAGCACGTTCACTGCCTTTCAGCTGAGCTGGGGGCGCGGCGCACTATACCGTCCAGTGGGAAAATAATAGCATGCGATTTTCATCGTACGACTACAGGACATTGGCCATTCAGATGGAATTTCGCTAAAATACAAGTCCCCGGCTACTCTCATAGGTTCGTTAATAAGAGAACAGATCAGATGAGCGAGTAAAAACCATGCAGCATCAGAAAATCTGTGTAACACCCGTCACATTACTAGATTCCACCAGAAGGTTTGATGAGATGCAACCCGCTCATTTGAGACTGTAGGGGTCCACCAAAAATCCAAGCTGTTGCCATCGTCGCTGTCGCTCGCCGGGCTGTAGCTGACGGAAATGGACGGCAATGCTTGATTTCGCGCCCTTCACACCAGGCGCGGCCCGACATGGCGAGTATTCGCCTTGCATCATCGGTCCAGGCCGTTGCAGGACGTCCCAGAGTCACCGGAAAACTTTATTATGGACGTTCCATCAATATCGTGGGACACGTTGTTCTGAAGAGACGCATGAGTCACCGATTCTCCACCGAAATCGCTATGTTCAGCCGTTACAGGAACGCCATCTGGCTGGTCGAGCTCATGCGCTTGATATCCTCTCGAATGTGCTCGAGCTGCCGGTGTGATCACCGGCTGAGCCAGGGACCGTAAAGGTAAAGAAAGTGAGGCGGCATCTGCTGCGTCCTGTACGCTGTCGCTTACGCACGAGGTCAGTCTTGATGCTGCATTGAACGGTGTCGAGATGGAGTGTGAGCTAACTGGCGAGGCAACAGTAAGTGATGACGGCGGAGGTCTTGACGACCGTCTATCAGATGCCACGACCGGAATTCTGGCCCGTGTTGAAGAATGGCCATGCATCATTTCAGACGCTAGAGCATTCTCAGTAACGAAGACGAAGCTCCTCCACATCTCCTCATTCAGGTCGAGATTATGTGACCTTCCCCTCAAAGATATTTCAGCATTATCACTCTCATCATGCCATCGACCTTCACGCGTTTTCAGTCCGTGAGATTGCTTAATGGAAGGCAAAGACGCGGAGACGCCAGTCGATGCGCTAATGCGCGTGTCGTCGCCAAGAGTGGCATATTGCGATCCGATAATGGATTCCATATCCAGTGCGCCTCTATGACTGTGCTTCTGCGATGATCGCGAAAACACGGTCTGTCTAATACCCGGATGGATCGAGCTATCCTCGGGAATACCAAGAAACGCCTCCCAGGGCGAGTCGTCGATGATGGAAGCCTGACGGATGAATTGCTTGTCTACGGCAGTTCTCTCATGCTTGTCGCCCATTTCATTATTTGCATTGCCAAAAATGGAGAATCCTGCATTATCTGTATGATGGTCTGGAATATCTCCTGAGCTATCGGAGCCATCATTAAAGACAAGTCGCAGGGGTTGGCGGACACCTCCAGCGGACTGGGTTATGAGGAAACTGGGCCCGATCTCCTCTTTTCGTGGGCGTGCGTTAGCTGCACAATCACTCTCCCTGGGGGTAAGTTTGGGGCGAGCCTGATCGCGGTTCGCGGCGCCTATTTCTGCATACGGCCTTCCGCCTTCCGTGTAATGGACCAAGTTGAAGTGTGATTCCGATCTACGATCAACGACCTCGCACAGTTCAGCTTCGGGATCATTACCTCGCGCTTGAAGACACAGACTCCCGGCATTTTCGCCAGCTGAGTGCGTCCGGGAGGCCAGTTCTCGTGGTTCAATATAGATATCTTCGTGATCAAAGAGCATAGGATCGGACGACGCACCTTGGGGCGTTGAATATGTGTGGGAACGTGCATGATCACCCTGCTGCATCAGGGTTTGGTTGGTCAATGCATCTGTCCCAATGCGTACGCTAATGCCCTCGACATCGTGATGAGAGTCTCCACGCACGTAAGGACCAGGGTCGCGAACGGTGTGGAGGCGTTGCTGAAGCAATTTGCCATCATGTCCAAGAAGCTCGCGACCCTCAATCTTTCTGCGCTTGCCAATCCTATCCTTCTCCTTTTTTGATGAGAAATGCATATCGATCGGGCGAGACGCCGCAAGTCCGATCCAATCTTGCTTCTTTAACAGCCGTTTTCTGTTCGCCTCCAGTAATTGATCCTCTGCACTGACGTCTGATGCTCTTCTTTTCCCGCGGGCAGTCCGGGGAAGCTTGTCTAAGCTCGCTTCTCAGTAAGCTGAACCTTTTTCTATCACCCTTGATCGGTGAGATGTTGGTGGCTTACTGCTTGCAGTGCCTCTTGGTGAAGCTCCCTGGCTGTCAATTGCACGGTCTGAAGCAGCAGGGTGTCTCCGACGGGATGCCCATTCTCCAGCCTCTTGAGAGCTTCCCCGTGCAGAACGGCGTTTGTCTAACCCGAGCTGCATCTGTCTTTTATGATGTGCTATGAGGGGCTTCGAATGTCTTGCACGACGGAGGGCCCCTGAGCCAGCATCTGGCAATCCATATCCTAGACCGAGCTCTTCATCCTGGAAGTAAGCAGGTCGAAACGGAGCGGAGACGTTGCTTGCGCCATTCTGGAGCTGAGAGCGAATCTTTGCGAAATGCTGCTTCTGTCGTTGTAGAGCTCCTTTGTTTGCGTTTGTGGTATGGCGCTGAAGGGTACCGCCCATCCAGTTCATCTTGTTTCTCGCATGAATCGCGCGTCAAGATAGGGCTCCACCGCCAGAGTGGTACCGAAACGCCAACAGCTCCGAAACAACTCGAAAGCGCTTGATTAAGTCGATTAAAGGAGAGGGGAACGTGGAGAACGTGGGGCTCGGCGTCACTCAGCTCCTTCCTCCCCCATGGGCCTCGCTACTACCCCTCCTATCTCCATGTCGCCCGCCAGCATAGCCACCAAAGTCCCCATAAACTGCATGGAGTTAAAGAGATGCTAAATAACCTCAATCTTACCAAGTGCCCAATACCACCGATCCGTCTCCGTTCGTGCTGCGCTTGTCAGCATTTCCGTAGCCGATGGGCCTCTACGCCTACTTCCCCTCCTTACCCCAACTCAAGCTTGGGCGGAGGTTCCACAAAAGCGATCGAGTAAATGCGGAACCGTATCCAAAAGCACATGGGCGTCAGGGCCTGCGGGTGAAGATCAGGGTCTTGCGGTGAGCGAATCCCCCACTACCTTCAGCTTTCGAACTCATGCAACTCATCTCGGCCTCGCCATACTTGCGTCTACTATCATTCTGAACCTTTAATTGCCCATCAAAACACCTACTATTTCCATGGCCAGTATATAGCGCTCACTGCCGACAAGGCCGAGTAGTTCAGCATATGAGCCTATCATCCTTCGCGCGTCATATGAAGCAATATATTCAACACCAAGCGTGCGACTAGAAAATACAATAGCTGGGGTTTACCGCTTCCGGTTATCCGGAATCCGCAGCTGAGCACAGTACAACTCCCATTCGTGGCTACTCTGGTGGAGAAGTGGGACGGTGTAATGGTATGAATGTACTCGGTGCCGATCCTAATACAGAAAAGGATGCTCAAGACAATAGAGGACCCACTCACGGCCCGAGATATTCTCCCTAGCGAATAACCGCGCGAGTATCAGATGAGTACAGATGCGCAGTCCTTCCAGGCGCAGCTTAAGCGTGGTCCGACAAGTTCGTATTCACCACCACTCTTCTTGGCTTTGATGCGCAAAAGCACAACACAAGGTCCTCGGAAGACTTTCGTGAGCCGCCGACAATGTTTTGCGGGGCAGCTTCCAGGATTCCATCCGGTTTCTGGCGCGCCTGGCGGCGTTCGACGGTGGTGGCAGCATGGCAGAGTCGGAGCCAGCCGGTATCTTTAGGAATGGTTGATAATGTATGGTGATGTCAAGCGGCAACAGAGGGGGATATTTAGTGGGTACATGCACTGCCTGACTTGTTGCGAATAAGCTCGTTTACCGCGCGAGGATGCAAGAACATTGTTTTGGCAGAGGACGGTACCATGAGGCCCTTCAGCATCAGGCTTTCGACATGTGAAGGCCTTGCGATAAGGAACAAGGCACGGCATCGACGTAATTACTGAGGCCATCCGAACGTCTGGGGCGCCCTAGATTCCCGCTGCAGCAGAGCGATTTGGAGCAGAGTCGGCATTGTCCTCATTATGATTAACGGAGACTGGACTGCAGACAGCGAGTACAAATCTCCTAGAGCACAGAGACGAAAATCAGAAAGCCTCGGCCATCCCCGCCTGCTCTAGTACTGCTAGCATTCGAGAGCCTCATCCGAATCTGGGACCAGTCTTCCCAGATCGACGATTTGGGCCCTGAACACCTTGGCGGGGGAAAACCCAAGCCCGTCGTCGGACGTGCGAGCCGGAGGACGCGCCGATCAACTGGCCCATCTTACCCTTTCTGCGCGATTGAGACCAAGACCCTGAAGTAGTTTGCGTTGAAAAGATGGCTGTGTCCGAATCGCAGAAACACCCGAGCCGCCACATGGCGTCATTTCGATAAGACTTTTCACGACTTTTAACGAGCTTACCACCACTCTCGGCCGTCCCTGCGGTGCCAGGAACATCGACTGTGAGTAAGATGCTGCGGGCGCTTCAGGGCCAGGTTGCACTTCTCCCGGCCGTGACCGCAGGCGAATACCCACTTTTACATGACCGTCCGCTGCAACACCACGCCCGCGTGGTCGAATAACAGCGGCAAGGAGGGCCACAATCCCCAAGCACATGCATCTAGTGTTCCTGACGGCTCATCCCCTACTTACACTTCGCCGGCGCAATGACGCACTGGGATCCACTCCATGAGATGTCGTTGATAGCAGTCGGCGCGCTAGGCGCCTTTGGGCATCCAGCAGAACAACAACTGCTACCATGCTGAGGGGCGTGCTACAGGACGGCCATTCGTCCCGACTATAAGAACTGCCCGGCGCTTCCTCTCTGCCGAAGCACGTCCTTCACCGAGTCTCCACAGTATCCACTGTTTATTCCCCATACTTATTGAGGGGTCAGCGCTGCATCTCGTCCGACTCGACCGCTGTACATATATAAAGACCACCGCCGCACCCCACAAACTTGACTCCAACCTCCGCACGACTTTCAAACGTTCTCCCCATACTCCGCATCTTCAAACTTGGTCATACACTTGCCTAGATCCTTTTTATAGTCGTACCTCCACCTTTCTTTCACCATGTCTGGACCCTCTCTCGTTGTGCCTGCCTCTGGGGGCCGCTTCATGCGGCGCCTCAGCTCAACTGAGGCGACACGTGAGTCCATGTCCCTGGGACCTACTGTTGTCGTCCCGCCAAAGCATCTCATGGCGCCCTCCGATGCTAGCGAGGTGGCCTCTGCCATGGAAACCGCCAGGCACGAGCTTGAATCAGCCGCCACTCCAGGGACTCCCCCCACTCCCCAAGAGTCGACAGTTACCGACAAGTATGCCTACGCCTTCGATATCGACGGTGTCCTGATTCGAGGTGGACGGGTCATTCCGGAGGCCATTCAAGCCATGAAAATGCTGAATGGTGAAAATGAGTACGGCGTCAAGGTTCCGTATATATTTGTTACTAATGGAGGTGGCAAAACGGTCTGTCTCTTTTTCCCACACTTTTCTCTAGACCTGGCTAATCGTTGAGCAGGAACAAGAAAGGTGTATCCAGCTTAGCCAGCAGCTTGAGATCGAAGTTTCCCCTGGCCAGTTCATCTGCGGTCACACGCCAATGCGGGAGATGGCAGAGAAGTACAAGACGGTTCTTGTAGTTGGTGGTGAGGGTGAGAAGTGCCGTCATGTGGCAGAGGGTTATGGCTTCAAGGACGTCGTGACACCCGGCGATATCATCAAAGACAACCAGGACACCACCCCTTTCCGTAAACTCACTAAGGAAGAGTACGAGAACTCGAGAAGCCGAAACTTTGGTCAACATGAGATCGAAGCTATCTTTGTCTTCGCCGACAGCAGGGACTGGGCTTCAGATCAACAAATTATTCTTGACCTGCTTATGTCCAAGAACGGACGTCTAGGAACGCGGTCGGAGACCTTTGATGAAGGCCCCCCGGTCTTCTTCTCCCACAACGACGTTGTCTGGAGCACTTCTCATGACCTAACTCGCATTGGCATGGGCGCCCTTCGCGTCTCTCTTGAGGCTATGTTCAAGGCCGTGACAGGAAAGGATCTCAAGACAACCGCGTTTGGCAAACCACAAATCGGTACGTTCCAATTCGCAACCCGTCTTCTCCAGCAATGGCGCAAGGATACACATGGCATCGATATGCCACCCGACACGGTGTACTTTGTTGGCGATACGCCAGAGTCAGATATCCGTGGCACCAACGAATATGATCATCATGCCGAGAACAACTGGTACTCCATTCTTGTACGCACGGGAGTGTTTCAAGAAGGCACCAGACCCCGGTTCCAGCCAAAGGCCACAGTTGATAACGTCCTCGAAGCGGTTAAGCACGGCATTGAGCGTGAGCACAAGAAGGCGCTGAAGGAGGCCATGCACAACACTCCTGCTGTCTTCGAGGAGTAGAATTCTTAGGACGAACAGCATACTCTATTCTTAACTTTATGCATAGCAGTTGGAGTTTTGGTTTGGAATATTTTTTTTTTTTTTTTTTTTTTTTCCCTACCCCATTCAAAGGCGATATTCGCCCCACACAAAACGGAATTATCATATTTCACTGGCGACGGGAGCGCCAGACACGATACCACGAATTGTTTGCTTTCCATAGATCGTATCAAGACGATCCAAACCGACTTCCGGTGGCAGAATCAACCAGGTAGAATTCTTACAGATAGTTGGTGTTAGTGGAAGGGCTAAATAAATCCGTTTTGGGCTAAGTCCAAATCAAACCATGCGATGTCTTGTAAATTTCGATGATCAGATGGATTGATGAACACCTTGCGCTCCGTTCAGTACAGATAAGATTCCGTGATGCTCATTCACTATCTTTCTCCACGGAAAGTGCAAAGGTGGCAGCTCTGAATCTACAGCCTTCGATTCCTAATGACGAGGACGAATGAGCGAGCTCCCATACTCCAGGCTCTCGCATCTGCCAATCACAATTCATATCTTCGTGATATAATTCATAGCGCGTACTAAGTCTCATCACAACCAAATCCACATACCATGTTTTTACAAACACGCTAACGTCCATTATTGGGCTAGGAACCTGTACCGTCGGTTTCCCTTCTACACAGCGTCTAGAAGTCCGCAGTAGTCGAACCGATATCCAAATATCGGGCGCCCGAGGCATCCAGGCTCCCGGCAGTATGTACGGCAGAAGTTGGGGAGAAAGGAATTGATTTGCCACCAGGGTGGCGCAAGATCGATTCTTTGTTTCTGATTAATTTCCTGCCAGTCATTTCCCTCTAACCCTACCACCCATTGATCGCCCGTCGCGAGGACTTCCAGAGAAGCCGGCCAAAAATTTTTTTTTTTTTTTTTTTTTTTCTCTAAAAAATTTTTTGGACACAAGTCGATAGCGTTTCATCTGACGAGCTGGTCAGGGGATCGCGCTGGAAGCTGGGACTGACTCGGATCTGGGTCTTTTGGTTGAGACCCTTAATCATGGTTGTACTTAGTCGCAAGTCCCGTCCCATGCCAAAGGGACTAGCGTGGGACTCTGTCAGAGAAATCAAAAATGGGTTCATCAAGCCCGAACCCCCTTTCATTTCATAAGGTTTGCGTACATGTACATATGTTCGTTCGTGTCGCGGGCAGGATTGCTTAGCCGCTTGAGGGAAAGCTGGGAGTGTCCCGAATGAAAGGCATCTCCCGTCCCAGTCTCATGGTAGACAGTCTATCCCGGGGCATTATTCTAGCTAGCGACTTCCTGGATGCTGGGTGGGTGGGGGGTTTATATGGGGCGGAGGAGGATAATGGTTTTTGGTTTCACTATGATTTACCTTTTATCTCGCGCCTGTGGGGACGCGGAGGCGGGTGTATCGTACGATCTTCCTTGTCATGATTATGTGGGTTGGCAAAGAACCCTCAGGAGACTGATTTGATGTAACGTTCATCTCGCATATCGTCTTGGTTTGGGAAAACAGGGGCTTGTGGAACTTTCGTATTGCGGGACTTTTAGGGTCTCGGGGGGAGTCCTGAGGTCTGGGGAGGAATTGCGTGCGTAAGGCTTGCTAGTGAGTACGAGGGAGGCCCATGGGCAACGGCGGTTGCTATTATCTCGGAATTTGCGAATCAGTGGTATGATGTTCTTGCGCGGTACACTGAGTGACGGGGTGGGCTGAAGGGGCTAAGTCGTATCAATGAGAAGAGGATAATCAAATGGTAAAGCCGCAATTCTCTAGCACCGGTGAAGGTGGAAGAAAATATAAAGACACAATTTTCAATCCAAGCTTCCGTTAACTGAGGAATACTGTGAGGCTGTTGTATTCGCATATAGGCAGTGAGAAAGGAGAGTGAATTCGAAAAATCAACCGTAGCCAACTTGCTATAATGTTTAGTACCTGGATACTGCTCCTGGTGTAATTCACGGTACTCAACGTCTGATTCTGTTTGACCTTATTGTTCACAGCACAATCTTTCTACAATAAATTATTTGCAAAAACCTGTACCATAGTAAATATGCAAAGGAAAAGAGTATTATCGAAATTCAACGGTTTATTAGCTTAACGGTCTGTGGTTCACAATAACGACTTGAGGCAGCTGTATCATAGTTCAGAGAGGCAGCGTCCACTTCGGAAAATGCCACAGTCCTTCAAGACATACACCAACAAAGTCGTTGGGATATCTCGTTATGATATCGATTGTTCCTGCACAGAGTCGTCGTTGACACAATCGACCGCAAATCCTCCGTATGAAAGCCAAAGACGAAGCTCTTTCTAAGTTCAGAGTCCTCCAAGCCACTTCATGATATCACCCCACCTCGCAGCATCCTAACTCCGTTTCATAGCATTGCGCCATCTTTCATCATATCATTTCCCCCTGGTTTAGCCATGACAGATCCACCAAACTACAATAGCTTTTCAGAATATCCTCACAATGCCTACCCGACTTGGGAAGCCTTCATGCGAGACCAGGAAAGGGTGCCCGATCCCAATGAACAACCTACCGCAGATCCACCAACCTCGCCAGGGATAAACATCCCAGAACCCGACGATTTGGGAGATTTGGACGAGGACCGCGAAGCAGAAGAAGAAGAGCAGCAAGCAAGAGACTAGCAGAAGAACGAATATGAGTGGCAACAAGCATTTATCGCAAGAGTGAAGGAGTTAGTCAAGGAGAGGACACGAGCAAAGTAATGCATGCGGGGGTTTTTGCGTTACAGGAGTACGCACTGGACATGGACAAGTACGCGAATGCGTTGGAAAAACGTTGCAAGTGGTGGCAGAAACACACGACATATAGGGAAATGCAAGCAAAGCAATGGGAGGCACAAGCAAGCCGACAGGCATGGGCAATCCAAAGAAAAAAGGAGGAAGATGGTGATGAGAGGTTGAAAAGGCGAAAGGTCCTGGCAACAAGCACATTTAACAATGGAGCAGGCTTTCAGGAGAATGGCTCAACTGTGAAGGAGACCACGGGCGAGGACGCGTGCGGAATGAAGAACAATAGCGACGACGTTGATGTAACTACTAACGTTGAAGGAAATTCAATAATGCTAGACCAGAGAAATTAGCATTGATACCTCCGGGAGACTTTAACGGAAAAAAGTTGATAAGATTCCGTCTAGACAAGAGATGGCTGTTGTGCATGCGCATAGCTCGGCCGAATATTTTATGGTTACATAGGACGCTTATGCAAGCATATAGATTCTTTAATTTACCAATTCTCCTAGGGCGGTCGTGAAATATGTGGACATGCTGCATATTTATAGGCGGCAGACAACTACTCCATGTTTTTAGGGGCTATGAATAAACCTAAGAGATGGATTCCTTACATTAGAAGGAACATCTATCTCCTGCACTAAGAGGCAAGTTGTGATTCAGCTTCAAGGTTCATATCCCGTTGGCCTGAGTGAATGTCTAACGCATCCAATAGTGCACGAATGTTCCAAGAACGGTAAGCCAGTTAGGGAGCAAACAGCGTATTATGGTTCTAGAGAGTGAGAAAAGGGGAAGAACCTTCTTATATGTGGGAATTGCTTGTGTGACTGTAAGGTGGAAGATTTCGAGTCAGTCATGCTGGCTAGACATAATACTGGGTTATAAAACTACATCAATGGAATCGATTATAATAGAAGGATTTTGGCATTGTATTAGATGATTACTATTATTCAGTTTCGAACGGTTTACATTATCACTTTCATCCTGCACCCTACACGAGGACTTATCATTCGAGATACTACATTACATGCAAACGCCCTCAAGACGCCCACTAAGTACCCATCATTCAGCAACCTTCTGAATCAGCATAGTGAGGTAGAACCTATAATTGTTCTCAACATCTTGGAGAGCTTCGGAAGTACTTTCCCTATCCTAGTCTAAAAGGGCTCTTATAAGCAGTAGCCCACTTCATGCTAATAATGCCTGGTACTGATATCTAACGAGAAGATCAAGACGGAATAATATGCGTAGGCTACGCGCTTCTCGATTCGGACCATTTCCGTTCGGTTTTCTGGGTCTTGAGCGACTGCGATGAAGGGCGCTGATTCCAGATTGGAGGAACCCTAAATTACGGTGTCAGGTTGATAATGATGAAACGAAGGTACATATGCGGTACCTCTGAAGCGAATTGGGAGATGGAATCGAGCATGCTACGAGTTTTCCTAATGCCTCCTTTTTTTTTTGGTGAAAGTTGTTTGTTAGTTTAAGATATTTTGCGGTTTCGTAGTCCGTACGCACTCTCCTATCTAAACCTAGATTGTTTCTCATTATGTACTGTGCTATATGTAGTGAGTTAGGTATCTCGGTATGAGAGCCTATAAGTCAGAGTTATAGAGGAAATAGGTATTCTGCTCATATTTTATTGATACTGGGAAGACATACATCCACTCACTACAACTGACCCACCGGCCAGCACTTATATTATAGATGTACAAGACTGTCGCATAATAAACCATTCCACTTATACAATCGCTAGATACGTAAAGTCAGCATCGTAAGTTTATTATATACAAGCTTTTCAATCAACATGCCCGCGGTTTCGTAATATTAAGTTGGCTAACAGGTCTTCCCCAAGTAGGCCTCCCCCCCCCAAAAAAAAATTTTTTTTTTTTTTTTGCAAGATCATCTGGTATGCTGACCGACTCCACACACATGCCATCAACTCGGATTGCAGCTAAACCTGCCTCGTAGGAGGTAAATAGATGGTTTCGGAAATCATGTGCATGAGATATCAATTTGGTTGATATATATAATCTCAACTTGGAAAGGTCTCATTAATTAAACAAATTCTTCCTTCTTCCTTGGTCTAGTGGTCATGATTTCCGCTTGTCAAAGACTTGTCTAACGAGCGCGGGAGACCGGGGTTCGATTCCCCGAGGGAGAGATGCTTTTTTTTTTTTCTGATTCCGTGTCGGAATGCTGGTTGAAGGATTTGATGGGGGTTGGCGGCGTTAGAGGTTTTATACTGTGACGGCGCTTGGCATCTCCACTTTATGGACGTGGGTGAATCAGCGGTGTTGAATAGGAAGGAAGATTTTTTTGGGAGGCTTTTGTGTTGTCTATTGTATTTTGAGTGTTGAGGGTATAGGCTTTGGAGAATAAATACTGAGTGAACGGATGTGCAATTCTCTGTGCGTGGTCTTCGAGTCTGAGTAAACCTCCGCCAACTCTGATGATCTGCGTTGATTGGCCTCTTCGTCAAACCTTAAGCCCAATCGAGAAAAAATGATAGATATCTACGCTTACAAAGAACTTATTGAGGCTGCTTATTCGTCTTTGGAATCAGAACACCGTGCTGTTTGTAGTTGCTTGGAATGGCTCCCCTACGCCCCAATCACCCTTCCGCTGTCTTCGTCGAGCTAATATCCAGTGTTTCTTCTTTACAGTTCTTTTGTATAAACTGAATAGGAAACCTTTCTCTCCACCAATATGTACAAAATCTTCCTTGGTCAGGTAAGCATTTCAAATTTACCAGTAGCGTCAAGCACTGCGTGTTGGCTAACATAGCCAGTGGTCATGATTTCCGCTTGTCAAAATTCCTTCGAACCTACCAACGCGGGAGACCGGGGTTCGATTCCCCGAGGGAAAGTCGTTTGATAGACGCCTTTTTTTTTCAAGTCATTTAGTTGTGGTTATAGACGGCGCGAGAGGCTCAGGACCAGTCAGTCGATGAGGCCCTTAAACCATCGTCAAGCTTAGCACTTGTACGCAGGCCCCACGAAATATGTCCATCTTTGGACAATGGTCTTACGGGATAATGTTCGCTCCCTTCCTAATTTCTGTTTGTATCTAGTACTCCACCTATAACCTACCCTTCTCCTCTACTAACCTCACCCCTGTCTGCCCCTCCAACTCTAAAACAGCCTCCCTTGTCCTCCCCAAATCAACCTTGATCGTCCTCAAACCACTCCTCTTTGCCCACTTCAGATTCACTCCTATATCATCCAGAAACAAAACCTCCCCGGCCTCAACCCCACCAATCCCCTTCTCCTTTCCCACCCGATTCAACTCTCGAACCGCCAGCTCGTAGGCCCCCGGATCCGGTTTTCGGACCCCGACGTGAGCGCTCGAAATAAAAATATCAAATGCATCCTGGATATTCGAGGAATCGTCGGCGTGTGGGTGTGGGTGCGGTGGATGCAGTAACCCTCTCTCGAAGAGCACACCCTCATCATCTAGTATCCCGGTCGGGAAATGCACAGTGTTGCTCAGCGCACCTAGGACGAATCTCCCGCTGGCCCTCAACTTCTTCAGTGCGGGATACATCCATGGGTCCGGCGTCCTGCTGATGCGCATCATCCTCCAGAACAACTTCTTCGCATCAATGTTCGGGACTGCGGGGACGTAGTCCGAGGTCTTGGGTGCGGCGCCGGCGCCGCTATTTCGTTTGAGCGTTGTCTTTCGCCAGTATTCGGCCCAGTGCTCGCGGATGCTTAGTTGCTTCCGGAATTCTTCGAACCACTCGTCATCCAAATCTACCTCTCCCCTCTCGACTCTTTGCCACGCGCCACTGTCGTGCGGACCGATCTGGATCGCGAAATTGATATATCCGACTGGTATTCCGTTTTCGATTTCGTAGTCGAGGATGGCTTGGAAGGGGCTAACCACCTGGGAAGAATCTGACGTTAGCTACGAGAGGTGGAGGGCGGCGTTGGGGGTGAGAGTATATACCTACACAGACGCCGCCGATATCGAAGAGAATTGCCTTTGGGGGTGGGAGAGCCGCCATTGTGGATTTATAGAAAGAAAACTCTTATGAGGGTATCATGGTTCAATGCATGGATTTTATATACCCTGCGTGCTTCGAGGTGCGGATTGAGCTGTGCAGAGTTGTTATCCGACGAGATGCCGAGGCACGATGCACACTCAGCGCTAATCGATAACAGCAGCTTGATTATCTGAATGGCTTGCTTGACCTTGATTATCTGATCCAGACTGATCACAGCAACAAAGCTCACGTTTTGTAAGAAGGAGGTTTAAAGTCATATGCTATAAGCTGCGAAATGCATCAATTGATAAGTATCTACTGCATTTACAGCCACATATGCAACATGTAGCAAGTTGAGATTTGACCTCCCATGGTCCTCCTTTAGCCAACAAACCAAGCCTCTATAGCCGACTTAGAACGAGAAATCCTAGTCAGATGCAGCTGAATAGGTAGATGAACCTTTTTTAAAAAAAAAAAAAAAAAAAAAAAAAGAAAAAGAAAACAACGCTGCCGACCATAGATCCATAACCACCAATGCGCCGTCCATATCATTTTGACCTAAATCGAACACAAGCAAATGTACGACAAGTCGATGATAATCGCCTGAATTGACGATGTATACCGCCCATTCTCCCATTGTACCCCTCGCTTCGCTGAACCAACACATGATCGCTCAATCGCACTGTCTGGCCATAACAAATGAAAATCGATGAAATGAACTAAAGATATAATTAGACATTTGAAAGTCGCGGAGAAGATATAGGATTAATCTTCTTTGTCGCTTTGTGAAACGTAGCCGTCGTCGATTTGATCCGACTGGGTCAAGCCTACAAGCGTCTTGCTTGCCTCCACGCAATATCTGACGATGTTGCTTCGAACCCTGTTCGACATACCGCTCCGGCGACCTATATCGTGGCCAACCCACGTTCGTAACGAGCTTGCCAATCGCTCGAGGCCTTGACTGCTCTCGGCTTGCAGGGTTGGGTCTTTGATGAAGTGGTTGAGCACTGCGTAGCCCGCTACGAAGCTGAGAAGGGTGGTGGTGGCCTCCGGAAGGAACACCCTGTTGATAAGAGAAATGGCGCGATTATGGGCACCGTTGTCTGTTGACTCGACTAATGCTAGGCATTTGGCCAAAGTAAGGGCTATCTGTATATCTGCTGCCAATGGCGTGTTACCCACGACGTTCATGAGTACCGGGCTATTGCCACCGGACAACTTCGATGTAGATGGAGGAAGCGGCAAAGCCTTGAGAGCAATATTGATATATTGGGAACGGTTCTTATCTAGCACAACTGCTTGAGCTACTAGGGCCCTGAGATGTGCTTGAGACGTTGGGGGAGCTGTAGTTGCGGCGAGGTTTAGGTCTGCTTTGAAGTCTTCCTTTGGCGAACACGTTTTTGACCCCAGGAAACCAGCAAGGGCCTTCTTGAGCGTATAGCTTGACCACCAGGCTGCGAGAGCGTCTAGGGGAGAACAGATGGCAAAATCCTCAACAACTGCATCCATAGATGTATCAGCCTTTGTATTTTCAGCACTGGTCTTGTTCCATGCCAGATTATACGCGCGGTGAATGATGTCCGGAATCAGCACGTTGTCACATTCCATCTCCAAGAGGGCGGCTAGGTGCTCTGGTAGTGTTTCGACCTCGCTACCGGCATTTACAGCCATGTTCGCAGCGATTCTTTGTTCGCTTCGGGCCATGTTCCAATATCTTCGCGCAAGCTTCGCACTTAAATCGTCCAGCATCCATGTACCCTGTCCGGCTTTAGCAACCTCCCAAAGTAAGACACGGATGTGCAAGGCCTTCAGCATCAAACGGGCTGGGGTATCTGGTAATGTTCCAGATGCCATCAACGTGAGGATCAAGCGACTCTTGCTGATTTCTGCATCTCCACCGGTAAGTTGGGCATCTAGTGCAATGTTCCATGCCTTGATGCGGGCAGCTTCATGTTCCTTCGTGGTGCCAGTGAGTAAGGCATATCCATGCCAGCCGATAATCTGGCGTGTGCTGAGTTTTAATGTCTTCAAGCCTAAGGCTGCAACCTCCAACAGAAAGTTGTGTTGGGGAACCCATACCGTTTGGATGGCTGTCAACCACGCCTTGCGACGGACTTCAACGGGGGATGCGAGCGAAGGGGCGCGAGATAGTGTGAGTGCTGGCATCGACTTTTTCTTAGGCTTCGATCGGAAATCGAGGAAAGGCGCAATTATATAGAAGACAGCTCCAAAAATGAGAAAAAGCTTGGCTAGAGGTAGCTGCACCGTCGAGGCGCCAAGGGATACTCTGGGAGTAAGAATTGTGGCGAGATCGATGGGAAGAGCCAACAATCCGCGGCCCGCAGGCTCTTCTTGGGATTGCTCGCGCTCCGCAAAGCCTTCTAGGATCATGAGTCCTGCAAGGGATCCGACCATTAACTTGCCCATCATTGCACCGCTTCTTCTGCCGTTTACCATAGGAACGGAAATGCCAGGGCGAGGGCCCGAGCTAGAGTGGGTTGGATAAGCAGGGGCATAGTGCGGCTGAGGAGGTAGCCCCCGGTGTAGACTTGCCATACTCTCTGGGACGGGAATCATCCCTTGCGGAGGCCCTGATGCTGATCCGACCATCGAAGTAGGCGGCGCAAAGGGATCTTCCTGATACCTGCTACCGTCTGGAGTCCTGACTGAAGCAGGCAGACCCATCGGTCCAGACATGGCCATCTTTTCATAGCTGTCCATTCGGGCTTTCAGCTGGGTGACTTCCTCCGTTAAACGCTTGTTTCGTTTCTCCAAATGGCGAATATATTCGGTCGCCTTCGACAAGACTGTTGCTTTGTTAAGCTTGTGAGCCGGGGTGAGACCTTCAAGATCCTCCGGCTCGTCATCCTCCTCGTTTCCATTTGCACGTGACATTACTCGAAGACTTGGGACGCTATCTCGTAACGCGGCAATTTTATCGTTGAGGTTCGTGCGGTATCGTTTTTCAATCATATTATGAGCCGTCTTCTTCACCGGCGGCTGCTTATCTCTTTTATCGGGTATTGCTTTGTCTAGTTCTTCGGAGAACGATTTTCGCTTCTTGGGATTGCTTGGCATGGGCTCCGGTGACGATTGCGCGGAAGACGAACTGGTAGGTCCGTGAGGAGAAGCTGGGCTATGGTGAAGGCTCGGAGTTGATATCGGGGGGATCTGGGCAGAGGACATGCCGACCTGCTCATATCGTTCTGGCGAAAACATGGAGCCCTCGCCTGGCTGTTGCTGATCCCACATTGGGGGTGAGTAAAAGTTGGGCTGCGCCTGCTGTTGCTGTTGCTGCTGCTGCTGCTGCTGCTGCTGCGACGCCTCGGTAACGGAAGGGGAGCTCAATGTGTTGCCTTCGAAATGGAACGCCGGCGTGTTTTCAGCATTCTCACCAAACGTAAAAGGCGTGTTGTTCAATCTCCCGGGAAGACCGGTCGATGTAGGCACGTCGCTCATTTGCGAGTTCGGACGGCGGCTGTAGAGTGGTTTGTCATCCGGTTTGAGGAAGCAGATGGGGCCTTGGGCATTGAGGGGTGGCTTCGCATCCACGCTCTGGGACATAGAGGGATCCCATTGCATCCATTCATTCCAGTCGCTGCGGGTGTAGTCGCCAGCGGAGGGAGGCGCAAGCGTCACATCGTCACCCGACGAGGTGAGCCACGGCGGGCGCATGGGATCGACGAAGGGGAAGTCGTTCGACATCATCGGGCCTTCCATCCTACCCTTTCCTTTGACAGACGACTCGGCGGAGGCGCGGGGGCTCGCTGGGGGACTCAACGTTGGTTTGAATGGGTCGAATACGCAATATGGTCCGACCTGCGCAGAGCGATCATGTTAGCATCTTTCAACAAAGAAAGCAGCCCACTGAGCACGTACGGCAACCCGCTCCAACTCCAGCCAGTCGTCTGGACCGCTGTCAGGAACGGTTGCGTCCATTGTGGAGGGAGAGATGCCGCCCGGGACGGGGGGGGGGCGACGGCAGCAATGACGGGGGATGTTTGAGGGTGAAGAATGCAAAAGAGCCCGGGGCCTTACCAGCAGAGTAGGACTCAATCGAGGCTCATTTCATGGGCCTCCGCGATCAGGCGGTGGGTCGTTCCTGCGGGAGCGCTTGGGTCAACTGCTCAGCGCGCACACAGCCAGGTCGGGACGCAGGCAAGCAGTCAGTGCTCCAGGGTCGCTGCAGCCGGCGAGGGCACCTCGTGACTGGCAGAGGGGCACCGGACCGAGATTCAGCAATGGGACTACGATAAGCGGCCAGGGGGGCGGAGGACGCTGCACGTTGCGAGAGGTTCACGATCAGCAGAGAGATGGTGTTGGAAGGCAAGTGGTGTGATATGTGGGCTGAGGGCGGCAGCAGACTCAGCGCCAGGGGCTGGCCGGCGAGACAATCGGGTAAGGCGTGGCCCGCGCGCCCAGATCGATTACCGGTGACCGTGGGAGGGCGAGGGAAGCGGACGTGGCTCGGAGCAGTGAATAAATGAATGGGTGTATGTTTTCCGGTACGTGTGTATATATGTGGTACGCGCTCAATAATGGGGCGGCAGGCTGCGGGTTCGAAGTGCAGCGAGGGCATCGAGCGCAGTCGTCATCTCGGAGGGGAGGAGAGGGAGGAAGCAGGCTTGTTCGAGACCTGTCCCAGCCTGCCCTAGCCTGTCCTGTCCTAGCCCGTCACGTCCTAGCCCGTCTCGGCCCAGCCTACCGGAGCGGCTTCGTGCCATTGGGCGCCCGTGGGGGGGCAAGCCTCAGCCGTACCCGCCAACGATCGCCATTCGCCGCGTCCACCGCCACCGCACGCCACATCCCCATCCCCTCCCACTGGCACCATCCTACCAACCACCCCCCGAACTAGCAACCATTCAGTCCTCCCGCGACACTTTCCTTTCCTTTCCTTTTCGTTTCTCGGTCAATGCTCGGGAGCCTATCCTCTGCAAGCAATATCTTGCTCGGCCGTTGTCTTGTCTAGATCTTGTCTTAGGATGCGCTTCTGAGCCCCCCTGCAAAGTGCTATTAGCCGTATGGCGCCCGGTCTTGGTCCACGGCCATAGGTATGTCGGCAGTGCCAATGCAAATATGGGGCTTCGAGCAGTGCCAATGCTGCTGTCAGTTTCGACTACTATCATTGTCAATATGCACTTTGAGTATTCTTAGTCTTCAGTACGGAGCATCAGCTTTGAGCATCCTGCTTCGAGCGCAACGGGTGTGAACATGGGCTCCAAGTATTCAGGGACGCAAATGATCCTCCAGTATCATGAATATAAACATTATATTCGAGTGTTTAGGGACGAACTTGAGCCTCGGATATCTTCACTACCAATACAAGTTGCAAGTATCATGCATGGGGTCCAATTCACGAAGCCATGCAATGAAACTGTGGCTGTCTGGTACAATAGCTCCGGCGAGGCATATGGGCAGTAGGTCAAATAGCATCTGATAAGCCATTAGGAAAAAAAACAACCGCTCGCGCTCGCCGAGTGACAGATCAATGCAACCAGCGCCGACCGAGCCGCCCCATCCTCGCTAGACGACAACGACATGTGCTCGTCTCTCGCCTACCCTCCACTGTCTCCAAAGAATTCCTATGTGCAACCCTCCTCTCGCCGAGGCCTCCCTCTAGGGCTGAACGCCTAGTCCAGCAACTATCACCCCACTGCGTCTCACTCGTGCCAATCAGCTTCTGAGGGTCTCTGATCCGCCCCCGCTAATTCGCTCGAAGTAGAGTAGTAGGACACGAATGTGTGCGTATTTGTACTCTCGGAACGTTACCGAGGAGGGGGAAGTCACGCCACTTTACCCGCGCCGGGGCTTAGAATAGATTGACGGCAATATGTGGTTATCAATCGTGAGCTTACGGCGTAGTTGGTGTATCGTTCTCTTTGAGGCGTGCTATCCGGTGTGGGTTATAGTATTGCTTGGGTTTTCTAAACGCCTTGGGGACAAACGTACGACGGACGTAGTAGTGATAGGGTAGTGTAGTAGTCGCGGGATCTGATGGGGAGGAGGTGTGTAGCTTAGTTGGACTGAACGTTGGTGATTGGGGTTAGGACGGAAAGGCAAGACGTCGATGCGGCGATATGGAAAGACAGTGTTGTAATGCACAATACGATTCGCCCGTGCCTTTCTGTGTCCTCCATGCTCCCTACCCATGAGAGGCATATGACAGCCTGGTATATCTGCTGTAAATGAAAGGGCTCAATAGAAGAGTAATCTCAGTGTAACAAAACATCGTCCAAACGTGGTGTGCAAAAAAAAAAAAAAAAAAAAAACCGTGTCGACAAATGATAGTAAAGCCATAGGAAGATTCTGAGTAAAAGTCTTAGCAGTTTCCTTGATTAGCCTTTCGGTATCGAATTAGGGGAGCAATTGACTATGAAAATGCGGACAAAGCTAGAAGACTATACCTATCCCCTTTCTTCCAAGTTCATTTCTTTGGGATACCCCTAAGTAGGGGATTTGGTAAAGACCTAGTACTTGTAAGTCTCCACGTATCCGGCTACTCAGAAGAAACGAAAATGATCGGGTACTCTCGAATCCGGACGACTCTGCGTCAAGTTACGCTTCGAGGTGGCGAAGGGCCCCAAATTGTCCTGAGACGTTGAATTGCGGATGAGGATATCAGATCTGCTATTAATTATATCCCCTGAATGTGGCATTCAATTTGATTATGGCGGCACGATGACAAGTCTCGCTACAATCTGCCGAGCAAATAAGGACTGAGGTCCAGGGCTAGCGCGAGCAAGGACCACTGATGAAAACAGTGGTTGATGTTGAGCAGCTTTTAAGCTTGGATATTGTCGTTTGGTTGATCGTCGGAATCGGCTTACAAGGCGCTGAAACGTACATGTTCGGGAAGCTCGGGGTAGGCGCCGTTGCTTAGAAGAAGGCAGCGAGAAGAGTTGTAGAAACCTAGCCTATGATTAGTGTGAATGGCTAGTCCTTCAATGGTACTACTCACATAGACGCATCAATGAGGAGAAATCGCCATGATGTTTCCATACCCTCCTAGTCTGTATTGCTCAGTTGGAGACTATGTTTGATGACTCTGGTTCAGAATCAGAACGATCTTGATTTTGGTAATCAGAAGTAATGAGCGGCCACGGATCTCTAATCTTGAATCCAACCCTACTTTTATGAGTATTTATTCCCCTCATCGGTTTGTTTGTCGCTGTCGATTCTTTTTCCCTTCGTAGCGGCTACTTCCAAGGAATAACGTCTGTAGATTCAATGAACATAGGCCTCGCCTCGTATTGCACTATCGGCATCATGCCGAAGCGACTTGCTAGACTTGAGAACAGCGAAGCGTAAGGAGCACCTCACGATCTGGGTTGGGCACTTCGTGAAATCGAAACAATTCTCGAGAAACGTGGTGCGAGGATCTCACATATTGATAGTATTGATTCAGGCGTAGCCGTCCAATGTCTATCCTAAGACCACAATCACTGATCTGGGACCGCTAGTCAAAGGTTTTGAAAAGGCGTTAAGAACACACGGTGGAAAGGACGTGGTTGAAATATTCCCGTGTCTCTCGCTTGCACAGGAGCACTCATGAGCGATCTTAGGAGCTAAGCTTTTCGCCGTGATTCTCATTAAGAGTGTTAACTGAGAAGAGTTTCTATGTGTTGTCAATGCTAACACCATTGATTTTAGTATCCGGGCGGAGCACGTCTATGCTCTTACTTGCAAACCTAATCTCTGTCTTTCTTCCGGCTCCGCCTTCACAATTTGAGAGAGAAAGAGAGCTGAGAGCTCTTTCAGTTGGATTTCTTGCTCTACCACTAATTTTGTGAGTCTTTCCTGGTTTCCGTTGCCCTTAGCAATGTTATTAGCTCGGCGATTCTTCGCCAGTGTTACTTCGCTGCAAGGTATGTTCCTACCAAAATTGAGACGACACGACACGAGGTCTGATCGACACTCAGCCTTGATAGCCTTCGATATCCATTGCATCGGATAGAATATCCGGCTGCTGTGTTCTCTGGGCGCCTAGTCAGCTTAGACATCCCAATGCGAGTCATCGTTGGCCGTTTGCGATGTCTTGGTTAATCAGGAGCGGAGAGCCTTAGCCCCAATCCAGGAGCAAGGTTCCCACTCCCCTTTGTCTTTAGTAGTATTTCTTAATGACAACGACTGCTTCCACGATTCCCTTGGTCCCCCTACTTTGCTCATTTACAGCTGACAAAATTGAGAACGTAGAATGGGATGACTGATTGAAGTGGAGTGATCATAGTGAATATGAGTACTAGTCGTGTATAGATTAGCCTCATTGACAGGTGTGTTGCATCCTCCAACGGTTCTCTTAGATTGCTGTGGTTCACAGGAACAGACTTAACATTCCCAAGGCACTTGCTGCGAGTGTTGATATTTGGCATCACGATGATCGCAAACGTTTGACACTCGTTCAGCGACGACTTGGAGCGCAATGATGCTCGACTCCATCCTGTCCCCAAGACATGAGAGGGATCGTGTTCCGACGCCGCTCTTGCTGTGCTGTTGGCTTCGGGCCTAGTCGTTTGCAGGCGCGATTTAGATTATGGTAATAGATTTGCATGCTCTGCTGACTGCACAGAAAACATCGATAGCACTGGCTGTGATTACTGTAGTAGTATTGCGCTGAAGGGATATTTAGGGTTACTGCTAGGTGCGGAAACAAATCTAGGTGGAGTCCTACGGGACGTGGAATACCGATGAGAAACGACGTTGAAGAAGTTGAAGGATATGGTCAGAGGAGGTTACTAGGCCAAGAAGGATAAACTTAGACTTGCTGTTCGTACCCCTTTCTTCGGCCCCTCAGGGTTTTCTTGACACATTCAAGTGAACGATTGAAGGCGACGCTCCAGTTGGCCGGAAATATCTCATGCTTGATGCTCACATCAAATTCCCGAGCCATGCACACCGCAAATCTGATCGCCCATTCAGGCCGCCTTCAGGCAAGTCGTATGTCACATCCTCATTGCTCCTCTTCTGGAACATGTCCTGTGGACCTCCATGATTGGAATGCCGAAATAGGACGATCTTGGTATGGATTTAGCGAGATGCATGGATAAGATTGAAATGAAAACCCGTACATTTGAGCATATCCGAGGGTATAGTGGAATAGGGGTCTTTGGGGCGGTATAGAGGGTTTAGAGATGCCGATCGGCAAGCCCACTATGCAGCAGGCCGGATTTGATCAGTAACTTGGTGCCGAACCATGCAAGCTGTGAGAAAGAAGACCCCTGTAGGAGGCCTGCGCGCCTGCTAGTCTTTCTTTGCAGAAATAACTCACTCCACGATTCCTTAAGAGTGAGGCGCACTAGTCAATCTTTGTCAAAAACAGCAATTGCAAGCATGGTCTCGTCCGACCGCTTCTTCTTTGATTCGTCTGGAACATTGATTTCAGAATGTAGTGTCAATTCTGAAACGCATCACAGCGGGACAGCAAACGACATGGCTTGGCATAAGCACAGGTGGTACGATGCGCGGGACAGCAGCATCGCATTTTTCATAGAATCACAGATATTCACTACAAGGATGGTGTATCACCTGTGACTGGCTTGACTTGCTGCTGTTGCTGCTTGACACAGCAGAAGCTCACGATACCAATACGGGAGGCTGCATGCAGGGAGCATATCCAGATTCCGATCGAGATTTTTTACGCGTGACTTATCCAGAAGGTGGAGATTAGAAGTCGCCTAAAGCGGTGATATCGGGGAATGGTATTCGCTGTCTCGGGTCTGGGGATATCGTTTACGGGGACAGGAGCTCGTCGAATTGAACCCTCATCTCACTTCATGCACCGTCTTGCTGGGTCTGCAGTGTTCGGAATCGCCGAGACACTTCCGCTAAAGACTGAGGCCTCGAGAGCCTTGTCGAAATATGATGGGGTGTCATGATTGTAGTAGTTGAACGGCGACTTAGGATGGCGGTCGAGCAGACCCTCCGTGACTAGGACGGTTAGTAGTACTACCGCCACCCGTCTTCGCCAAAAAAAAAAAAAAAAAAAAAAAAATAACAAAAAAAAAAATTTTATTAAAAAGGCCCAAAATGAGCGGCACGAAATGACTTGCTCTGTCTAGTCAATAAGATCTAGAGCCTCGTTGCTATCACGGTCGCTGCTAATCTCATGTGGGGCTATCTCCAACTCCGCAAGTGTGGGGCAAGATTGATGTTGAAGTCCTCGAGTCGTGCACACCGCATATATATGAACCATGCAACCGTGGGCATCTCCCGGCAGAACGGTTTAATCTTCCTCGCCAGGTAGTAGGTACAACAGTGCACATGATGATATTGATCAGGGCTCTATGCCGTGCCTCGCATTATGAATTCTAACGGTCTGGCGAGATTCGCCCGAAGCACCGCGCGGACCTTGTAGAAGGATGTTGTTGGGCTGATGTTAAAAGAATGTCTATTATACGTTATAGGCTGTGAGGCGCTAAAAATAGTACATCAGGATAGACCGCGGAAAGATAGTCGTCAGCGCCGCACGGCTATGGAATTGGTGGCTGTCGTGACAGGAATTGTCGCAACTTATTACTTACGTGGACGTATTGCGACTCGGCAACATGTGAAATGTAGGTCAAGGGGCCGTCCTCATTACGAACTTTTACGAGGAGCCATACCTAGGTGGTCTCTTCTGTCCATCGTCCGATCTTAGTTGCAAATCGTTGTCAGTTGTTGGTCGCGAATGGCTAGGTTCTCTGATACATCCTGTATGTATGAGTTTAGCCTGTCATGGACCCATGGCATAAAACCTTGACTTTGACATCCGCCCTCGTGCTCCGGCTCTTGACGTGCTGCTCAAAGCACGTATGGGACAACCTTGTCGGAGTACCCCACCATTTCGGCCTGATAGCTTTGAGATGTGCGACGAGGAGACCCCAAGTGGCTCTCCGCACTTTGTCAAAATGCCTAACTTGTCGTCGCAGGCCGTCATCACTACCGATGGCTGGAAGAGCGCTTGAATAATCTTCTGCTTGCCGTGAAACTCCTGGCCACGCACCCCATGCCATCTTATGGCGTGCCTTGCCAAACGCTAGCGAGAGTGTGCCTTCCGCACGTTTCATTCGGGTTAATAACTCAATCTGATAGTGATCTTACATACATGGCATGATCGCTACCGGAAATCTACCCGCTCAGGATCGGCCTAGCGTATGAACTTCGCGAAGATCAGACACTAAAACGTTCAGCTTGCAACACTATCCGGAAAGTCTCTCTCAGTGCTTCCGGCTGCTCTGAACAGATTTTGCATATGATATGCCACGGCGGACGACAGCATTATTGTTCAAGCCTTCGCATATGTATAGAGGGCGGATGCAAGGAACCTTCGCTTGGATCGTGTAGCGAGATCGAGTTTCGTGCTGCAAGATGAGCATGGCCCAATTTTAGAGTCGGAACATGCGGGCTGATGGGTTCAAATTAGTGGCCAGCCAGGGAATAGTGAAATTATTGTCCAGGCGCTGAACATGAGGGAAGCTTGTCTATTTCCAGGCTTGTTCGACGTTACAAGCCACCGATCTCGCCAATGCTGCGGAAGGGTCTTGACGATACGCTGCGCTTTGTGGGACAGCTTGCACGTAAACGAGGAATGTCAAGCGAACGTACATAGATTCTCGACTCGTTCTGCTGTGTCGCTTGGAGCAGAGGTCATGGATGATGCCTGCTGTAAACACAGGTTACACGCGATCGCATCACGCCGCTTCGCAGTTTGGTACATGTTCGTCATGCGCCAGGTGGATAGAGGCACATAGATACAGATGCAAAGCAGCCATGGCAGTGCGTACCGTGCGAATAATACTTGTAATGGCATTTGGAAGATGAGGAATTGGCTCTCATGCGCCGCCCGTAGTGTTGGGATGTCGCGCCACAAGGAATTAGCACGATGGAGGCCAATCAATAATGGGACGTCCCGTGCAGATGTTGCTAAGGATTCGAAGCCCGACGCCCACGCGGACGCCTCCAGGGGACGAGTTGAGATGCACATCGTGATGTGGATTAAGATCCTGGGTCCGGGACCCGCTCCTCACGCCTTTGACAGCGGCACCGCGCATAGCGGTGGCCAGAGCGGCCAGCACGGACTCGATTATTGACCGAAGTGCAACTATGCGGGTTTGTCGGGACTGTTGCTACGAGGGACGTACGCATCTACGGAGTTGCACCACACACGTGTGATGAGCCAAAAGCGACGCTGGGCAGGGACAACAGCCACGGGGCAGTACAGGACGGAGCAGCAATTCGCGAGCGACAGTGTTGCGCAGCCAGATCTGATAGAGGGCTTTTGACCTGACGTAACCGAGGCTGCCGTCCCACGCTGTCTATCTGATATGGGCGCCACTCTGCCGGGACCGCAGCTGTGGTGGGTGAACAGCAGTGGGATTCACCCCCATGTGGCCGACGAAGTGGTCTGATTTCCTGCACGGTTTCGGCCCAGTGAATCTTTTGTAGGAAGAGCGCGCGGGCGGGCGTGCGAGGGGCTGTGACGGCGCCATGAATCGCGGGACGCAGCCCTCGCTATCTCCTGGGACGGGCGAACGGGCGCAAGTGCGGTAGTGGTGAGCTCACCACGATTCGAAGCTTCGACAGCCCTCTTTGCGGTGGACGGCGCTGCGACGCAGCAACGGCTAGCAGAGATTCGCCGCCGACCGATTCACGAACCCTGAATCTGGGATTGCCAGGCCGCTACCCGCTAGGAGGCCAGTCAGCGGGCGCGGTCGAAGTCGGCGGCCGCGCATGAACGGCGGCGCTGGGCCTCATCGCGATGGCGATCCCTAAGGGGGGCGCTGGGGTGTCGGTAGGGAAATGGCGTGGTGTTTATTCGCCGGGAGCGGGCGGAACGAGAGCAGTGCAGAGCGCGCGCTGGCGGAGGCGGGCTGGCTTCCATCGTCCACCAGCGTCGTCCACCAGCGGCTACTGCAGTTGGACGCCAAGGCCAGGCGCCGTGCTTGACAGGAGCATAGATGGGATGGCTCTGGATGGCAGAGAGGGGATGCCAAATGGGATGCCCTGTCATGGGCCAAAAGCCGGGGCGGGCTGCATGGTGCGACCAGGAGCCCAGCTCGGCTGCATCGATTATCGATCGTTTGCGATTATTCGTCCCATGCCGTCGGGATGTTCCAAATGTGTCCGTGGTGCACTGCAAACACGTCCCTTTGCTTGCCATTTGCTCGGGGCGTCCTGAGCTCGGCCGCTCGCTGGCTGTCCTGCCGGCAGTGCAGTGCGCACATTGCTCGGCAGCAGTCCTGGCCGGGACGCATGCGAGTATAGGTCTGTGTGTGCGTGGCTAGATGGATGGATGGATGGATGAATGAATGAATGAATGGAGGTGGACCTGTATGTATGTATGTATGTATGTAGGTAGGTATTATACTCGAGGCGCGGGCGTGGGTGATGCCTGTTGCTGCGGGGAGTCGCGACGCTGCCGACATGCCCATTGCCCACCTGCAGAAGTGCCCGCTACACTACGGCGGCGGCGGCGGCGGCGACGACGACGGCGACGACGAGGGGTGGGCTCTGGCGCTCCCTCTCTTTTCCCCCTCTATAGGCTGCAATACTAATGTGAGAAGAGCAGACAGCTCCAGGCAACATGCCTCGGGCTCCACGAAGCTGATCTTTGCCCCGCCCAAGCGACTTGAAGGCTGCGGAGGCTTCGCGCTTTACGCTACTGTACATCGATAGATACATACAAGGGCATCTGGATTCTTTGGGGCAAAAAGCTCCTCGATCCGATTCAAGCCCAGGGATTTCGCTTACGAGCCGCCATCCTTGTCCGCAGCCCGCTGCACCAGCTTCGGTCGCTGCTCTGGCCCAAAAGAGACACCTGTTGGAGGCCCTGCAAGACTCGCATGCTTCAACGCCAGACAGAGCCCACTGCACCCTTGCCCTTGCTGGCGCTCAGGCAAGGAAAGCGCGGCGCCGCCGCCCGTCTACTCGCCGCTCGTCATCTACTGGTCGCACGCCCAACGACGACGACTCGCCGGCTGCCAGCCCGGCCTGCGCTTGCCTGCGCTTCAAGGTTCATCTCCGATCGCATCTCGAGAGGGATGCTGCTGCTGCCCTAGTGCCCCCCCGTCTCTGCCCTCGCTCGCCGTGCCCGCAAGCCCACCAAGCCGCTGAGAGCGCCTGGAGCCTGCGTCAGTGCCATCCCCGACTACTACCACCTCTCCTCGCCCGGCGTATCTGTAGGTAGGTCAGTCAGTCAGTCAGTCAGTCAGTCAGTCAGTCCGTCCAAGCTAGTCCGATCAGATCAGATCAGATCACGGGACCGGCTGCTGTCACCGCTTCCTTCATGTCACACACGTCGAGCCATCCATCGCACTGCTACCGAGCAATCGCGCCGCAAACTACCGGACGCCCTCGACGAAAACCAGCAAGAGGAGGATTCGAACTGTGGCCATTGAGTGCTAACACCCCTCCTTCTGCTCTACCGCCTGCGCAACCCGCTGCGTTCGCTCCATCTCGACCGCAATTCTCCCCCACGACGTCGGCTCCCTCCTCCAGAAACCAGCGAAGCTAGAGAAGTCCGCAGAATTATTGGAACGACAACGGCGCGTGCACCACGACAGCCGTTGACGCTGCGGCGCGGCATTTGAGAGATCTTGTGGACAGCACCCTCCCACTAGGTTGGACCTTGCAATATCTGGGCGACACACGTCTGGACGGAGCCCTAAGGGCGAACGCCTACCGTTGTTGCGTGGTGACGGGAAGGCACATAAACCCGCGCACGATCCCCACGCTCTCGCATTGTTGCCGCAGTTGCAGCAGTTCTCTCTCTCCCCCGCCGCCTGCCATCACCCGCGGCGAGCGCGAGCGCGAGCGCCAGCGCGAGGGGCGCACCGCACCGCACCACCATTTTAACACTGCTGGTCGGCATGGATGCGCTAGACACCGCCAGCAGGCAAAGGTCCGTTGTTTGTTCCCCCTATTCTGCCCGCGACCTGCCCGCGGTGGCACAGCTTGTCTGACTGAAATCGAGCTAACCCATCTGTAGCATCGGCTTGCCGTCGATAACCCATCTAGAGTCCGACAAAGTCAAGCGAGAAGAGGTGGAATATCAGAGAAAACACTCGGCCCCCGCCATGGTCAGCCCGTTGCACCCTTTTCCTGGGCCGTCGCTTTCCTACAGCAATCACCAATCGTCGTCTGCCAGCGCAGTATCCGGCCCGCTTGGGGGCTTGCTCTCCCCGCCAGAGTCACGGCGCACGTCTGGCGACGAGAAAGAACAGCGGCCGCCGGCGCGGCAGTCTTTACCGTCGATACATGAAGCCCTGGGCGCAGAGCAGCCGCTGTCATATTCAGGACCAGCGCCTCCTCAATCTGCGCCGGTGTCGGCACCTCCACCATATCTTCCGCCGACGTCAAGCACTTCGCCGTCGGATTTACGCTCAAGAGCCTTCTCAGCTGACTTGCATGGCAGCCAGGGCCCGCCGAATCCCTTCTCGCAATCGCGGAGTCCTTTTATGAGCACAACCTCTTCCACAGCCCCACCCCCTCCGCCTCCTCCGCCAGCTCAATCCGATCCTTTACCACGACCTTCTTTTTCAACGGCCCAGCATAATCCAAAACTCCCAACTCTCCACCCTCTAAGAACCACGCAGTCACCTCCAGCAGGATCATCCCGGCCAAACCTTCCATATTCCTCGTACCCTCCACAGCCTTCATCGGCATACGAATCTTCGGCGCCTCATTCTGCTGGATCCATGAACCGCCATTATGGATATTCTCAGTACCCCTCGAACTACCCCCTTTCTGCCCCTGCGCCGGGCGCACCTAGTAATGTGTATCCTCCTTCGGCGGCCACGTATTCTGCGCCTCCACGGTATCCCCCGCCCCAATGGCAAAGCGATAATTCCGAACTTAGCCGCATGGAAGACAAAAAGGCGGGGCGATCTAGCCTTGCACCATACGGGGAATCCGTTAAGCGACATCTAGAAAGCTTCGACATAGAGGCGTCATTAAATGAAGTAGGATCTTTCCCCTATACGTATTGATTACATACTGATTGGGGCAGATGACGGAAGGTGCTGGCCGTATATCGGATTTTTCAAAGCTTTATCGGCAGCGAGCCCACGAACACCAGCGCGTCGGGATGACACCGCAGTCGATACCGAAATTAGAAGAAGTGGATGAGATGCTCAAGCAAAGCGAAAAAATCCAAATGTCTTTGCAACGAATGAGGGAAGTAGTTTTTAATCACCACCAGGCAAACATGATCGAACCACCGCGCGAGTCGCACTATCGCCCAATCAACGGATATGACCACGAGGGGCCCAACATGTTTCAGGACGACAGTAAAGGTGGGGGCGGCTTCGCAGGATCTGATGGAAAGAAGCGACGAGGTGTAAGTTTACCTTCCAATCAACTAGGAACTTTGTTTTGACGCCCCGAAGCAACGCGCCGCTCCTCCCGGAAGATGTCACAGCTGTAATCGTGCAGAGACGCCTGAGTGGCGTCGGGGACCCGATGGGGCAAGGACGTTATGCAATGCTTGCGGATTGCGTAAGTCTTGCTATTGTTCATGTTCAGCTTGTGCTAATGATCCTGCAGACTACGCGAAATTGACTCGCAAAATGGGTGGGAAACAAGCCATGGCCAACTCTAACCTTCGTCCCAAGGCTTTAGGCGACGGATCACCTGCAGCATAGCATACGATTCTGGTACCCGCACAACCACTTTCGTTTTGAGGCAGTTGAGAACAAACTCCTAGCTCTCTTATTCCTACATCACGCGCTCGCTATACCCCTCAAAAGTTTTCCCTTTATTGCCTTGAGGCCCGGAGGTCACCTACCGATCCATACCGGATATCTACGAATCTGTCACTGTATGCACACCTGCATCTCCTAGACTTCGTTCACCACAAGTTTATCGCATCAGTCTTCATTGCAACTGGAGCTCCGGCGCGAGCATTATCAATATTGCATTTGCGGGATGGGTTACAACATTTTGGAATGTGCTTGCCTTATTAGAGGTCAAAGCCTTGTAAATCGTAATTTTTTGGAGCGGGGTTCTGGGAATGTGTGTATTACACTTGATCATTTCCTTTCCATGGCTGGACCGACTTCGCGTACAACGGAGAGAATTTGCACCAGCACATGCTTGGTATCTGGATTGGCCCGGTTCTCTTATTGTTATTATACCAGCAAGGGATTGCATTTTGGCACAAGGTCAGGGAGCTTTTATGCCCCTCATTTGCTGACGGCGTTCATTTGTACTCAATTTTCTCAAATGGTTGGCGTCGGGCGTGTCGAGCAGCCATCATCATCAGACAGTGGGTCCTTTGGCTTTCTTTGTACGACTGGCACGCTTTCTTAGAAGTGTACGACTGTCGGAAGACCGACGAATCCATCAAGAGAGTTATTAATCTAGCATGGCCCTCAAAGGCCAAGGAAGAGGGGAAAAAAAAAAAAAACTCTCCATCCATTTGCAAATTCAAAATCCCCTAGCACGCCAATAGTCACTTGCTGCTTGGGCATTACTGCGCGTTCCTTGATTGTTGACTTTTCTCGGAACAGCTAGGTTACCATGTCTCGCTCTAGATTTCCTTATTGGCGAACGATTCCACACCCGCGGCGTCTCAGATCTACGCGGGCCGAGACTGATATAGATTTGCAGCACATAGATGATGTTGTCCAACAAATGAGGCCCCCCGCATGCCGCATCTGGCTGTATCTTCTGTCAGACAGTACTTCGGAAGGGTAGTACCCTGTTTCCTTTGCCAGTGGTTTGAGCACTCTTGTACCACAAGCAATCATGCAAGACGCCTAGAACAGCCCATCGACGATAACTTTGTCAGTCGTACGCAACAGTGGTCGCCATCACAACAACCGCAAGCACACAGCGTGATCACTCGGATCGAAAGTATGCATCCGATGCCGCTGGCTAGTGGTAGCTAGCGACTTGAGTGGGCACTAGATGGGGCACCGTTGAGGCCGTTACCCCAGAGTTCGCAAATGCCAACTCACGCTTTTCTCTGGCGGCCAGCAATCCCACCAGCAATCTCACCAGCAATCTCTCTCCATCAGCTCGCCTGTGCAGAGGTCGCCAGAAGGGGGCGGCGTCAAAGTTCCTCTACTGTACGCCGTAAGCGGCTTCTCCGCAACGGCCCGCGTCTAACGGCGTCAACGAGCCAACCAATTGTTGCAAAAAGAGGGCGACTGTCTGAGCAGCCAAAGCCGGATGTAGTCCGCTCGACAATGTAAATTGCTTTTTCGCACAGCTCCAGGGTTTGAGTATCGCAGCTGCACGTGGATCGAGGCGAGGTGACACCAATGGGCCGCGTAAATGGCAGCAGAGGCGATGTATAGAGGTTTCGCAGTGCGTCGGCCCATGCTTGCTGTCAGTGCCCCCGACCACAACGTCGTGCTGCGAAAGGCACAAGGAAGGGGAGAGGTTGGGGGTCGGGGTGCGGTTGTGGTTCCAGCACAGCGGTTGTAACTCTGTGGACGGAAGAGGAATGGCTGCCGAGCATTCGTCATCGGCCGCCGCAGGGTTCCTTTCCTCGGAAAGGCTTAAATTTCAAGACGCCATAGACGGCCATTATTAAGCAGATCAGCAAGAAGCTTTTATATCGCTCGCTGTGCGCTCCCGGTGTCAACTCGTACCGACCGGGGCTGCATAGCAGGGAGTCGAGATACCTCCGTCCTGCCCTGCTGCTTCGTGAAAGTTGCAGCTGCTCTGCGTGCCGCCTCCGCGAACCCCCGCTAACTTTAGCTACCTGCTGTGCACGCCGACTATCCGTCCACTCTTCAGCTATCCTTGGGCATTAACGCCACGGGGACGCCTGCTTGGATCGCTCGTGTACCCACTGGAGACTGTCGAGAGCCCGCATCTGCACGGGACTGACCGGGGATGGGGCTGCTGTGAGACATACGCCAAGGCCTTTGAATTTTCTGCTAACCGCTTGCAAGCGCCATTGGGACTCCGCTCGAGTGGCCGGAGGCCAAAAAGGTTGCGAGTCATGTCCGTTCTTGGGGGATAGAAGTACGCCTGGTGCTTGCCATAGGAGAGGCGCCTCAGTAGTAACGTGTTATGCAGCAATTGCTCGCCATATGGCGGAACGCCAAAGGAAAAGAGAGGGATGCATTGCTTTGGGGAGACGAGGTCAGCTTGTCTCCATTTCAATTGGCGGACAATGACTCACCTTTAGTTATCAGGTGGAATACCTTGTAGTGTGCTACGATGACGAGCACCACAAGGTTCGGCTTTCACTACGGCAGGCGGACATTCTGCAGGCACTGGCAACGGATGAGAAGCTGCTGCGTCAAGGCGGCGGAGTGCCTGACTTGCAGAGAGGAGCTGCCAAGTGAGGACCGATATTGCATATTCAGCTCTTCGTATTGATTTATTCAGGGAATTGGACACTGCCCCAGTCTTTCACCCCGAGTTCGGAAGGTTCATGCTTGAAGCCACTCCAGGGAAACCATGGGGGATTGGCTTCAAAGATCTTCTAGATGTCGAGCCGAATATGAAGTGGCGGTACTATACATCCGCTTAATATTACCTATTCCAGCACTGATTAGTATGCAGACGCAAGATTGCCAAGGACCACATGGCAAAAACCGAGTATCCAATCACCTTGACTACATTTCCTCGTCTGGGAACACAAGACTGCACAGTTCCCTCGTTCCCCGTGTCTGGACCCAAGCTTCGGTCACAGTTTGTTCCTGATGAGATCGCTAACCCGCATATTCGCTTTCCTACTCTGGCGGCTAATATTCGTGCTCGAAGAGGAAGGAAAGTTGAGATTAATGTGCCAGTCTTTAGAGACGAGAAGACCCCATGGCCATTTAAGGATCCGTCTGTAAACTACAATCTCCACCAATGGCCTGAGGACGACGATGTCCGCAACGGGGCAGCAAAGGAGAATCACATCTACATGGATGCAATGGCATTTGGCATGGGGAGCTGCTGTTTGCAGATAACTTTTCAAGCTAAGAATATTGAAGAAGGGCGTAAGATGTATGATCAACTTAGCCCACTAGGGCCTATACTCCTTGCACTCACCGCAGCAACCCCAGTCTACAAAGGCTTCCTCGCAGACACGGATGTCCGCTGGAACCAGATCAGCCGGGCTGTTGATGACCGCACGCCGGAGGAGCTTGGAGAGAAGGTATGTAAAGCTCCACTGCATTTGAGGGTATGATTGACAAAACAGCCACTCAAAAACGACCGATGGAGGCTGCCAAAATCCCGCTACGCCTCCAATTCGACATACATTTCGCAGGACTCACGTCTGCGAAAGGAATACCTAGACCCAAACCTTGTCATTGATACCGATCTTAAACAGCGGCTATTAGACGGCGGCATGGACGATCTTCTCGCAACCCACTTTGCCCATCTTTTCATCCGAGACCCCATCGTCGTCTTCGCCGAAGACCTAAAGGAGCTCGATCTGCAGAAAGCCGATCACTTCGAGAACCTACAATCCACAAACTGGCAGCATATGCGCTTCAAGCCGCCGCCTCCGGGCTCCGACACAGGTTGGCGCGTCGAGTTCCGTCCCATGGAGATCCAAATCACCGACTTCGAGAACGCTGCCTTCTCCATCTTCATAGTGCTCATCACGCGGGCCATCCTCTCCTTCGACCTCAACTTCTATATCCCCATCGCCCGCGTCTCGGAGAATATGGAGACGGCGCATGCGAGGGACGCCGTGTCCACAGAGAAGTTCTGGTTCCGCAAGAACCCCTTCTCGTCACGTTCCGTGCGTTCAACGCCCAATGGCACTTCCTCCGCGACCCCGTCAAACAGCCGCCCGCCCTCCCCCTTCGGCCCCGTCGAAGACGAGTACACGCAAATGTCCATCAATGAGGTCGTCAATGGGCAGACTGATAGCGGCTTCCCGGGCCTAATCCCCTTAGTCGAAAGCTACCTTAACAGCATGAACGTGGATGTCGAGACGCGCTGCGAGTTGGCTAGGTACCTCGATCTGATCCGCAAGCGCGCGGACGGCACGTACTGGACGACGGCCAAGTGGATTAGGGAGTTTGTGCGGGGCCATAAACGCTATATGATGGATAGCGTCGTTGATGATGTGATCACTTATGATCTGGTTCAGGCGGCGGAGAGGATTACGAGGGAAGAAGGGAGGGATGGGTTTGGGTGGGAATTGTTTGGGAAACGGTAGATGTGGGTAGAGGTTAGTTGTGTTTGCAATAGTCGATTTAGTTGTGAATAGTGCCTGTATCTATCCATTCAGCGGGATGCTTCTTAGAAAATATTTGTGTGGTAGAAAGCGCAGCTTGGCATAGCAAGTTCTTGTTTGTTGCTTTGGCATTGATTTGTATTTTGCATTCAGTAGCGCGCATTGGCATATTAAATTGGATTGCATCGACACTGTTAGCGTGATATATATTAACTCCATGCATTTAGCTGGCGTCAATATAGAAATGTCCTTTCCATTATTTTATTCCCACGTCTCGTAAGTATGTACTAAGTATGTTATCATTATTTCATCAACCTATCGAGCACGCTAGAGGTATCTCATTTGCCAAACCCAACTACCAGGGTCGCAACTCCCACACCTTCTCATCCATCCATCCCTTAAATATGAAACTCCGCGACATTCTCTTTAATGAACTCAAATGAATCCGCCCGAAAATCGTCGCTAATCAAACTCGTACTCAGCGCGTCGAACTTGGCCAACTTCTGCCCTTCACTCCACTGCGGCCACTCCTCGAGATCATTATTCTTATTCGGATCCAAATCGTATATGAAGCTGAAGTAGTGGCCGCGAATGGTCTTTGCAGCCACATTTGGCAGCACGCCGTAGAAGACCTGGAGTAGGTCCGACCCATGGAAGGTTCCGAGAATAGGCGTACCAAAGTCGTACGTCGCGAGGTAGGACCAACTCGGGACGTCGGGAGCAACGGAAGAGGAGAGCTCGAGGAAGACGCGCCGGGTCAGTGTGAAGGTAAGATCGCCTAGGATAGCGGCCACGCGCTTGAACTGCGGGTACCAATTATTCAAGATGCTGGTGCGGAACGGCGAGCCGTCTTCGGTGATGGTTTGATATGTGGCGACGAATTTATCGAGGACGCTGCGCTGGGCGTCGGGGAAGAAGATGGTGTTAAGGTACTTGCTCACGTCAGAGGTTGATGTGAGGTTTGCGGTGAATAGTGCGAATAATGTGCCCTCGTCTTCCTGGTCGCCCACTATGAATGGTACTTTTGCATATTTACTGGCCATGATAAGTTTCTCGGGCGAATCTGTTAGAACCTTGCCATCCGGACGCGGAAGATAAGATAGCGCAACTGTGTTGTACGAAAGAATACCCGGTACAGAATTGGCGGCGTTGAGGAATGTTGTATAATCTACTTTTCTCAAGCAAGCCAGAGTATCCGAGGTCCCTGCGCACCCGGCTTCCTTGACCACTGTATCGTAGACGACTTGGCCTTTTGGAGAGTCTACAGGCTGCGCGGGGACGATGGATCCAGAATTCATTATGCCGGCTCTGAAGAGCGGTTTGCCTTTATATGTGTTGTCGCCGTCGTAGAGAGCCATTTGATCGAGAACTGAGATAGATCCTGCAGACTCACCCCATATCGTAACTTTTGATGGGTCACCTCCGAATTTCTCAATGTTGTTAGCCACCCATGTCAAACCCAGTCGTTGGTCCAGTAATCCTAGATTTGCGGATCCATCGGCCAAAATTTCTTTCCCCGGCAAGAATCCAAAGCCTCCAACACGATAGTTCACAGCGACGAAGATAATGGGCTTGCCTTGGGCTACGGATTCGGCAACCAAAGATGTACCATCGTACATCTGAGTCGATCCGAGCTCAAAGCCCCCGCCAAATATCCAGAACAGGACCGGCAATTTCGATGATGCAGTAGTGCCCGCTGGTCTTTGAACATTCAGAGTCAAACAGTCTTCGCCTGCATTGCTAGCAGCCTGGAACAGTGGAGTGTTGAGAATGGTTCCAAGGACGTTTGTGGGGAAATTGCTGTCATCAATGCTGAAGAAGAATTGCGGGCACGCTTTTGCAAGGCCTGTTGCATCGATTTTGCCAAGAGCTGAAGTTAGAGGCTGTGGAGGCTTCAGTCGAAGTTCCCCGGTAGGAGGCTTGGCAAATGGAATGCCATTGAACGACTCGACCGAGAGGAGGCTCTTGCCGACGACTGTTGCTGCTGGAGATGGGATGACGACCGTGGGTGCGGCCGCCCTTTCGACCGGTGCTGCTGGTGCGGCAATGGCCACAGGAATGTAGCTAAGGAGAACAAATGCCTTCATCCTGACGGACGCCCAAGCTATAGACCCAAACTCTGTCGAGCCCACCTGTAGTGCGACCTTCCAATTGGGGTTGCAACGGGTTCAAATAGCTGTGTCGTCTCCTGCTCTTCACCTTCACAAGCTTCATAAACTGATGCCCCGCAAAGCCATCCTCGGTCAAAAGAAGTTGTACATGTCCAGGTGATCTCTGGGGTGTATGTATTCAGAATTTCTCTCCGAAGCCTCCGTGCTTGCAGGATATAACCATGCCAAGTCCGTGAACTATGCCACTTGGTGTTGAGGTAAACGAGCTCCTCCGACCCCATGCCTTGAAACGGCGCTTCGCCGCAATCCAATGGCCTATCATTGCCTCCCCATTTTGCGATCCCCAGGGGAAGGCGCCCAAAGGGGCCCAGTGAACGGGTGCGGCGGCGGGGTAGCGCCCAACGTCCAGACCAAAAACATTGTCGCAGAGGTCATGAGGATGATGGGTCTTAGTGCGGTCGAATCAGAGCAAGGCGTACCTACATTCCCCGGCATTTCGCATATGTAGTCTGTTAATCCCGGGCAGCAGTCACAATCCTCTTGATGCGTTAAGCCAACGAGTTTCCCATTTGCGACCAAGACTTTCTTGAAATTCCCATCTAGTCAGCATAATGATCACATTGTGCGCCTGGGTAATTTCTGAGTGATACAGGCAAGACCCGAGAATACGGGCTTTGGGGGTACAATGCCAAAGTACCGTCTACATTGGTAGTCTGGGAGGGCGATCGCGTAGCGCCAACCTACTTATTTTAGAAGGCGGCTGTTTTGCCAGAACGGTAAAACGCGGGGTACCAAGTTCTCCAACCCTCCAGGATCGCATGAACGTGGCTGAATGAAGGATGACAAGAGGAAACATCATCTATCAATGGGTCACAGCCTCGGTAGTAGGCTTACTGCCGATTGGTGCTACACGATCTTGTTCATGTGAAATGTTGTAGACTGAGAGACTGAAGGCGCGAGACAAGATCTGAAGATACGGCGCGACTATAGCCCGATTTAAAATGGAAATACTTGTGAGAGCGAAAACGAGAGCGAAATTAGGAAACGGACTAGGACTACATACCTGCCTGCCAATTCTGGGGTTAAAGGATGGACGCTCGAGCTTTGCGGAAATAGTAGCTGAAATAGCACCCGCAAACGGCCGTTTGAGAGTGGCTTTTCCGATGGGATCACAAATCCTTTCGCAGGCGTTGGCGAGAAGAAAGGCTCTGCTGCGACTTCGTGACAGTTCTCCCTCAAGCGTAGCTAGTGGCAGTGGTAGAGGGCACACGAATGCGAGGCGGGCAATCTTCCAGGTTCCAAATCTAGGTAACACTCCGCGCTATTGTATCTCGGAGCAAGGATGCATGGTCTTCCGGACGGTCGCGTAGAGTGGAGACAGGGAATCCGGGGAATAGTGGAGACGACCGACTTCGGGAACAACTGGCCGGGAATGTGGAGAGGCGTGCTGTGCCCGGAGAGTAGAGCAGACCCCGAAATTCTATCAGTTACCGTATATACACTATATCATTGCTTGATCGGGTCGTGGCTCTCAAATCGGCTTGTCTTAACAAGAGGTCCTTTCCGGGGGAATTGTAGGGCGACTTTGTGGACGCTGGAGAAATCAAAGTTGTAGTTCCACGAAGACTGTAACGATTCAAAGAAGAAAGGGCGAATATTCTTCTAATAACTCCCAACAAGGGGCTCGTTCTGAGAGATCGTTCGGCAACGAGGAAGTCGACAAAATTTTTGTACGCCTGCGTTCGGGCCGCAGTTAGGTGTCCGACATACCCAGGAGGCTTGCAGAGGGATCGCAACGCGTATATATAGGTCGATGTACTGAATGGCTCCTTTGATTTGATTTTGACAAGCCGAACGTATCGACAAAGACTTCCCCGGGGTGTGCCTTTAGTTTGGTCTCGCGGGGAGCTGCACTGCTTCCGGGATGTTTGCATTGTTTGGTGATGACGTATCGACTGCCAAGCCCAAACGTCATCTCCATCTCCAATTTTCCATCCCGTGCTTGTTACGCCTCAAGCTTCACCAAGGACAATAGCGTGCCCGATCCACGCTTGAAGGCAGCCCAAGAACAAGATCCCGAATCAATGGACGATCCATCAACTACAATAAGCAACTATTCAGACGTCGAGCGGTCGGCTTCTACCGGTTGCTACTCTCCCAGATCCGTTTATTGGATACCCGGCGTGGGGAGAACAATTGACCGAGCCGGACGCAGCCCTGGAGAGCAGCTTGTGCCCCGCTGTGACGTCCCCCCCGGTGAGAGTGGCTTGCGTAGCTCTGGCTGGTGATGCGGCGGTGCCTGCCAGCACTGGCGAGATGTCGCTATCGCAAGACGTCATAACTGACGCCCCCTGTATATGTACACAGTGGCTCGACCCCCTTTGTCTGCCCGCTCAAAAACCAAGACCACAAGAACACCCAGCTCGCTTTCCCAGCATCCCCAACAAAGATAGCACACCTACAACATCCCACCTGAAGTGACACAACTATGGAGACCATTAGTAATGTTGCTTCCACAGTCACCACCACAGTTAGCAAGACTATCTGGGGGGACCAAAATACTACGCAAGGAAATGAAACCGCGGGACAGGAGCCGATCTCAGGCGCACAGGGCAAGGGTACTGTGAACGAGCCCTATGATCAGGGCAATGACGGTAGCTACATCCCCGTTTGACGTTGTCCCCGCAATCCTTTGACAATCTCTCCTCACGTCATGACGCACCGCATATACCGCCACAGCGGCAAGACTAACACGTCTATAAGCGCGCGTAGACACGCCTACCACATCTTCCTTCAACGATACTTCTGCCACTTCCACCACTAAGTCCGCCACCATGTCGAGCATGCCCCACAACGTCGACAACGCCGGTCAAGGAGGCGTGCCCAACCCTCATCACGAAACTGAAAAGACTGGCGTCGTTGGCAATATGAGCCAGTCCACCAAAGGAGCCGACATCAACCCCTCTGAGTCTTCGAACCCAGGCCTCGACCCCTCATCCGGCATAGCGCCTTCACAGAAACAGCAAGGTGCGGATAGGCCTAAAGACGCGCCTACCGGTGATGAGGCAGCCGCTGTCAAGGGCAAGAAGGACGAGGCTGAAGAAGCGCTTGCGAAGCGGGATCCCAATGACCACTCCGGCGAGCCAATGCACATGCACGACGGCAGCGTTCCCGCAACTCAAGCAGAGCGAAGAGTCTCCAAGGTCGGTAACCCGGGCGGCCAAGAGCACGGTAAGGAGGAGAAAGGGACGGGAGAGAAATGGGTTAAGAGCACCGGCCTGGCTTCCGAAGGAGGAGATTTCGACGTCACTAAGCCAGGTGCTGGAAGGGAAGCAGATAGTAAGTTGTTGTCAACGCTGCGGAGGATGCTAACGGGTGCTGATTCCGTCGCAGGGCTTCTTGAGGAGAGGGGTATAAAGGAGACGTCATCTGGTGAGCATTCTCAGAGTGACACGAATGAGCCGCAGGAGACTGGACATCAAGAGAAGCAGAAGGTCCCCCTGAGGGAGAAGGTGAAGTCGAAGCTTCACATCGGCCACAAATAAGCAATTGGTGGAATTGCTTATCATGAGGCGGGTGTCATGAGCTATGATAACGCGGCATGATTTTGAGCTCAGAATGGTGCTCTATTCCTGTTTTATATTCTCCTTCTCAGGATTAGTATAGGGTATATATTGGGTTACAGTGTAATATTGGAATTCGAACTTCGGGTCTCATGAATCTAATAATTCAATAAAAGTGTCATGGCACTACATGTATTTGTTGTTTTGTCATTCGAATTACGTTAGATATTACCTGGTGAAAGGACGACCTACTCTACGCTTCTTTACCGACCTGCTCGAGCGTCTTTACATACTCCCCGACCTCTTTCGCCCCAACAAGCGTAAAATCCCTCTTGCGTCCTTCGAACACCACGTACGGCACACTATCCACCCCATTCCCTACCTGTTCTTGAATTGCCATCTTCGCCTCCATCAGTCCTTCATTTCCATCCTCGACCAAACCTCGTGCGTCCTTTTCCGAAAGCCCGGCCGCTAGACATGCCTCCAGCAACGTTTCTCTCGATGAGGGGTGTGCACGTTGTGTGAAGTATTGCTTATATAGCGCTATCAAGCCATCAGCACCTACATTCTACATTGCACACACCTCTCTCATCTAAAGCTCTCATCTCCCTCGATAAACCAAGACGGGAAAGAAAAAGAAAAGGAAAACTCACAACCAACCACCCTCTCCGCTGCCTCCTCCCCCTTCTCCCCCTGCACCCACCCCACCACCCGATGCGCATCCATCGTCCCCGCCACATGTCCCCCGAAGTCAATCTCCACCCCTTCTGCCCTCCCCAACGTCTCCATGTATTCCACAAACATACGCATCCTTTGCTCATCACCCGCAAACTTTTCCTTCACGTACCACGCATATTTATCTTCGCCCTGTTTGCTGAAATCAGGGTATAATTGGTAGGGCGCGAATTTGAGCGTGAAGGTTACGGGGGCGGTGGGATGTGCGGCGCGGTACTGCGTGAGTGCGGTATGGAGGCGGAGGTAGGCTATATAAGTCCTTGTGGCGGGGTTAGATGGTAGGGAGTTGCGATGAGGGTTTGGATATGAACTATATACCACGGACAGATGGTATCGAGGGTGAATGTGATTGCCGATTCATAGGGCATGGTTGATGGAAACAAGAAGTTTATTAAAAAGATGTTATATGTTCAATTAGCTGTAAGAGACGAAGAGCTCATGTAAAGAAATTAGTATAATCTTGATAGGCGAACAGGTAAGGCGTAGGGCCCTCTCCACCTTTGTTCTGACCTGGTTCGAGTCCCTTACCTGACCCCTCAGCATGCGGGGCAAAAAGACGCTAAATTTAAGCGTAAATCCTGCCGCTCGGGGTTCTGTGGCTGTGATTGTTCAGTGGCACTAGTAGCAGACAGGATGTCATTCTGGTAGTTGGGACAGTGCTTTCGTGTAAATATTTATTGATTGAATAAACAGTAGTCTTGTCTTGACTGAATACAGGACCGTTCTGGTATCAGAGCGGTGAGAAGGTTTGAAAAATGCTCCAACCAAAACCGCCCCCTGGCGAAGTGAAAAGATGGCAAACTTCGATCTCTGGTGCTTGCGGAAATAACCCACGTCTGTTATATAACATATTGCTAAGTGTTCAGTTTGACATAATTGCCTAAAACAAATGTTAGCTAGTGTAAAATTTCCATAAACTTGAGGATTATCGTACCGGGAAACTGCCCCGTCTTCCCGCGTACCTTGCCCGTCCACCACTCATTTTCGTTCTGTGTCCGTGTGATAATCTCAATAACATCGCCAGTCAGGAAGCTCAGATCGCCCTCAGCCTGGGCTTCGTAATCGTATAGCGCTGTTACGGTTTCAGCAGGAGGTGCCCCGCTTAACCGGGATGGCTTCGGCTTCGGTGGAGGTGGTGCCGCGCCTTTCGACTTGGCTGCAGAACCCCACGAAGTAGCAGACAATGGGGGCGATAGTGAATTTGCTGCTGGACCTGGGCTATATGGAGGTGGCGGCGTGTCTGTAGTCTCTGACGATAAGGTATTCCTCCGAGCTGATGCTGCCTCTGATTTGGCCTCTAGCGCTTTTGATCCGTATCTTGACTGTCCTGGCTTACGACCACCTGTTGTCTTGAACTTGGTAATTGATATAGCTTCTGCTTCAGCTTGAACGTCGCCACGCTTCTTCTCGTATGCCGCCTCAATGTCTAAAGTAAGGTCGAAATAGCCAATGTCGATGCTCTGCATCCGCTCGTGTAGTGTGTAGAATACGTTTAGCTGCATGTAGTAGAAGGACTGGAAGAGCGGCTTAATGAACTCGCGCTCTAGCTTGAACAGCTTCGGCAGCTCATCCTTCAATAGATCGTTAAAGTAATTGTAGTCTTGAGTGGCCTGCTCCACATCATTCTCCGCTTTATACATAGCCTTCTCATCCTTCAACGTCTTTTCTTTCTTCTCCTCGAGCTTCTTGAGCGTTGCACGGTGCCGGTCGTAATCGAGCTGCTTGTGGTCGCGCTTCTGTGCCATCTTCCGCACTGCTTTGATGATTTCTAGAAGTTGATCTGCAGGGCTAATGACGCGGGTCTCGATCATTTCTAGCTCTGGCGCAAGTGTGGTCTGTAACTCCTTGACGATGGCCTCATACTCGTCGCACGCTTGTATACCTGCCTGGTTGCCTTCTTGGATGAACGAGTCTGGATCGGACATACGCCCAGAGATGGGTTTGTAAATTTCCTGAATCGCCTTTGAGAACTCGATTTGGTGTTTGAGCATGCCTGTTACGAGTAAGTAAGCACGTGCTGTACAATACGCTTTAGATTCACGCTGATACGAACGAACCATTTATGGCCTCGAAATACCTGAGCGGGGTCAGCAGGGGCTCGTATTCATAACCGCGGACGCTACCTACTTCTTGGATTCCTCATGTAGCCTCTTTGTCTCCTTTTCTAACTCCTGGAAACGTCGCTCGGCATCGACATAGACTGGGTCCTTGGTGATCTCTCCCTACACAGTTTGTCAATCCAGGTGTCTCCGAATTGGTCCGGGAGCTGGCGCAAAGCGCGAAAACAATAGCGAGAAGCGGGGAGAGGGCGTCGTACAATGTTAAAGCGCTGTTTGAAGGTTTGCGGCGCCTGTGGAACCATGATTAGCCTAGTGAATTCTGATAGAGGTGCCTGAGGGAGTGCCGTACCCGACTGACGCTTTTGGTGAAGCCCTTCCAGCTCATTGGTCGGCGGTAGTGGTGTATAGCCTGTCGAGAAAAGCGATGAGAGATTTGAGGAGTGCGGGATCAGAGTCGGTCGCAGGCAGCGGGCACAGAGAGCAGGAGTTGGCGGTTATTTGGACTGGCTGCGTTCGGCGGCCGTGGCTCGGTCTTTCAGTTCTCTCGTAGCCCTTGGCTATGACGACTGCGGGACGTGGCTCAGCCGGTTCCGTGCACTGTGGCCGACGCTTAGCTAAGTCGGGGATGAGCAGTGGCGCTGAGGTACGAATGCGAGCGCCTGACCGCGCACAGGAATGGCAATGGATGCCACAGTAGGGGTAGTGCTACGAGGTGAATGAAAAGGCCAGCAATGGGCAGGCACGGCAAGGCTGGGGGAGCACTGCTGCTGCTGCTGCTACCGCCCTGTCGCTGGGATTTGTGGCTGCGTGCGGGCAATGGGCATGGCATTGCAGGCGCCAATCACGGCTGCTCGGCTCGCTTAGAAAGCAACCCCAGAGATGGATTTGGAATGGCAGAGGCAGCTCTGATGCCGCAAACTCCACTGCTCAACCTCTGAACCCCTCTTCTATAATTTTATCCATTCATCACCTCCCACTGGACTCTGAAGGCCGGAAGAATCCCGAAATCGGCATTTCCTGTTCCACAACACTGTCCTCCCTCGAAAGGCTTGCTGATCTCTAGAGAGGTGCTTTCTGTCTTGCTTCTATCTAGACGCAACTTTGGTCCCTGTGCGAGGACCATGTCTTACATCGCGCCCCGTGTTGCGAGGCACGCCCTTCGAATTGGGTCCCGTCGGTTTGCGCCCCGAGCCATCTCCAACTGCAATGGGAGGCGAAGCTATGTCTCCGAGACGAAGCCCTCCAGCGCGACCGTCAATATAGAGGCGGCCATCAAGGCGGACCAAAAGGCCTTTCTCAGTGAAACGGGCAAGAGGCCACAGGATGCAACAATGTCTACAACTGGCATGAATGCAGAGACCATGATGAGTCCTTCCGCAGGTATGCTCCGATAATCGGCCGGGGCATCATTGATTTGAGGCTGACATGAACAGGCATCCTCAAGCAGGCTACTATACTGGACGGGGGTTCTCGGCCAATCTATCTCGACATGCAAGCGACAACGCCGATGGATCCGCGTGTTCTCGATTCCATGCTTCCCTTCATGACTAGCCTCTATGGCAACCCCCATTCTCGGACGCATGCATACGGCTGGGAGACAGAAAAAGCAGTGGAGGACGCCCGAGCACACATTGCCAGTCTCATTGGCGCTGATCCCAAGGAAATAATTTTCACAAGCGGTGCCACTGAGAGTAACAATATGAGCATCAAAGGCGTCACTCGCTTCTTCAAGCGTTCAGGTAGCAAGAAGAACCACATCATCACGTCCCAAATCGAGCACAAATGCGTTCTAGAGAGCTGCCGACACCTACAAGATGAAGGTTTTCAGGTCACTTATCTCCCGGTCCAGAACAATGGCCTCATCGACATGGCGCAACTCGAGGCAGCAATCCGCCCGGAAACCGCGATAGTTAGCATCATGACCGTTAATAATGAGATTGGAGTTATTCAACCCATTGATGAGATTGGAAAGTTATGTCGGTCAAAGAAGGTCTTCTTCCACACGGATGCCGCGCAAGCTGTAGGAAAGATCCCGATGGATGTCAACAAATCGAATATTGACTTAATGTCTATCTCTGGTCACAAGATATACGGGCCAAAAGGAATTGGAGCATGCTACGTTCGACGGAGACCGCGTGTCAGGCTCGACCCTATCATCAGCGGTGGTGGGCAAGAACGTGGTCTAAGGAGTGGCACCCTGGCCCCGCCGCTGGCAGTTGGCATGGGCGAGGCGGCCAGAATTTGCAAAGAGGAAATGGAGGTACGAATTAAATTCCTCCCCTGTTCCACTATGACGTTTGCAATGATTATTTGCTTTCAAACATGCATGGCTTTCAGAGTGTTAGGCTGCTTCGGCGGCTGACACGCCGTGTTGACAAATGTGCAGGGGTTATGAGCATTCATTTTGTCTTTTGTTTCCATGTCAAATTCTGTGGGGGTCGGCGCTAACAGGTCCTAGTATGATTCCAAGCGGATAACAACTCTATCGAATCGCCTCGTTGAAGGTCTTCTCGCTCTTGAGCATACTACGCTGAATGGCGACCGGGAGCGACACTACCCTGGATGTGTGAACGTCTCATTCGCCTATGTCGAAGGAGAATCCCTTCTCATGGCTCTTAAAGATATTGCCCTTTCCTCCGGAAGCGCATGCACTTCAGCATCCCTAGAGCCAAGCTACGTCCTTCGAGCACTAGGAAGTAGCGACGAGAGTGCCCATAGCAGTATCCGCTTCGGTATCGGCCGGTTTACAACTGAACAGGAGATTGACTACGTTTTGAAAGCTGTGAAGGATCGTGTCACGTTCCTGCGAGAGCTTAGTCCGTTATGGGAGCTTGTGCAGGAGGGCATCGATCTGAATACGATTGAATGGAGCCAGCATTAAGCCTGTAATATACCTAGGGGAACATTGTGACATATGGGTTGTTTGCTTTTGGCAGAGTATGGGAATTTCACGCTCACTGAGGCGTTCACGAAGAACATGACTATCATTCGTTGTACTATAGCAATAGCGCTTTGATTGAGCAAACGCATATCTCGGAGACTGTACGCAACGGTCGGCAACAATCATGATACCTTGAATTGCTATGATGCTCCGCGCTGGGACAGTTCCAACTTAGATAATATTACAAGCGAGGCAATTTTCCGGATACCTTAGTGATTAATGTGTTGTTTTTAAGATGCCGTTGCTTGAATACATAGATACTCGGTGCCAAGTTGCTTGTCGTGAGGACTCGATAACTGTGCCGTGTGCACACGCGGAGCTTCCCCGCGCCACCTTTCCTACGTCGAAGCGCAGCATGGCTGGAGTGCCTGAGAAGGTGCTCAACTGGCTATACAGCGTTCTTCCCAGCGTATGCAATCCCAACCGCTTAATGAATGACTCGAATTGCTGACGAGCTCTGCTTAGGAATATGCTGATGTAAATCGTACCTACCACGACGTCGCCGAGACGCTCTCGAATTACCCGTCGCTATCTCCACGGACAGAAGTCTACAGTGCGCCGACCCCTTGATTTTGCCATTCGATGCGCATTGTATATGCTGACTCTATACAAGCATATGAGAATGGAGCTTCTGCGCTCTTACTTCTCCTCAGCGGAACAGTACCCGTTACGTTTCGCGGCGCAACATACGGCTTCCCCGTCGCCATATGGGTTCCCCACGCCTACCCTCGAGAGTCGCCGATAGTATATGTCACACCCTCGCAGGATATGATTGTGAGGCCTGGGCAGCATGTTAGCGGAGACGGTAGAATATATCATCCATACCTGGCGCAGTGGGGCAAGTATTGGGATGTACGTTCAGCTCTGCTCCGGTTGAAGCAATAGCATTGCAGGCGCTGATGGATATATTTGTCTAGAAATCTACAATATTCGACTTCCTGGCCGTTCTCCGAGGCGTCTTCGCAAAAGAGCCACCCGTTCGATCGAAGCAGCAGTCGAATGCGCTAGCTCCGCCAGCTCCCCCGCCGGTGCCTCCACCACCTGCAGAATGGCGTCGTTCTGTGCAAGGTATGCCGGCGACATCTGTCTCGCCAGGACCCTCGAATCGAGCCCCTATACCGCCTCCCAAACCGCCCAAACCATATGAGCGGGAAGGGGGGACTCCGCAGCCGCAGCAGGACGGACATAATAGATACGATAGACCCCCCCCGGTCCCTCCACACCCACCCCAGCAGCAGCAACCGCAATATCAACAACCGCAAAGGGACAGCTATGCACACTCGAACAACTGGCAGCAGCAGACTACACAAGCTCAGAATATCCCACAGCGCCAGGCGAGTCTTGACATACATCCTCAAGTGGCACAATCAAGACCTGAGCGACCGCAAGTGCAAGCGCAAGGCGAACAAAATTATCAGCAAAATTCGTATGGGCTTGGGAGTCCAGTAAGCCCACTGACTCCCGAAGACCAACGTCCGTCGCGATATTCGAGGGCAGCCCCTCCCCCGCAACCCCAACTACAGCAATATCAAATACAGCCGGCGCCGCAACAGCAATACGGCGCTCCTCCACCAGCACAGCAGCAATACAATCAATTGCCTCACGGATACTATCCCCAGCAACATCCGCAATACCAGCCCCAACCACCCCCTCAACAGCCTCCCGCACCGAAACCTCCGATAAACCTCCTCGATGACTCGTTAGAAGTAACACTCCCATCCCAAAACGGTACGCAGTCTCCTATCCCGGTCCCACCCGTTCCCCCGAACCCTGAAAAGGACGCCCTTCTCCGAGCCCTTAGCCAAACGCTTGTCTCACAAATCCGGCAAACCGTTTCCTCAAACAATGACGCCGTTGCCCCTCTCCGCGCCCAACAAGACGCCCTTCAAACTGCGTACTCCCGTCTTCAGTCTGAACTCGATCAACTTCAACGACTAGACGCTGCTCTCGCGTCGAATGAACAGATATTGCGGGATGCCATGATGGAAGCAGATCGAGTCATGGAAGAGGCCAGAACGAGAAAACCGCCGGACGTAGATGAAGTGCTAGTTGCGCCGACAGTGGTGGCCGGGCAATTGTATAATTTGGCTGCGGAGGAAAGGGGAATTAGTGATGCGTTATTTGTGCTTGGTCGAGCGTTGGATAAGGGGAGGGTTGGGGCGGACGTCTTCGTCAAGGTACGATACCCTTTACCCTTATTCTTCATTCATTTAGCTATTGGGAAAGATGTGGAGCTTGAAGCTAATTGTCGTACAGCAAACTCGGGGCTTGGCACGCGAGCAGTTTCTAAAGAGGGCGCTGATTAAGAAGATTGCGAGGGGGATGGCGTTGGATGAGTATCAGATACGTTGATTGTGAGGATGGTCGGAGAGGGACTTGCGCTGTAGACATTGCTCGTGTTCTTGTTTCATGTGATATATATCATGGATATGAAGTCTACATACGAATCTCTTGAATGCTGAGACACGATACCTCTGCTTGAAAGGGCATATAGGAAATCAATATGCTTCAAAGCTTTCTAGATTCAATCTAGAAGCTCTTCAACATTCGTTTCGAAAGTACATACCGTCTTCGTAATGTACAAGTGAAGATGGAGAATAAAGCACAATGATTCTCCGATCCATGGCTCCAAATCTAAAAACTTGCAAAAACCCTACCTAGCTATTTGTGGTGGAGGATATTTTTCTTACGAGTAGCCGAGCTAGTAGACTTTGTAGATTGGTGGCAAGGAACAGGGGAGATGTTGTTCCGTACACGATTTAATCTAGGAAACATGCAGATATTGACAGAAGTAGGGCTGACTCTGCTCCGGCGTGGATTCTCACTAATTTGGCAAGTTTCTGTTATATTTCTCACGTCCTGCGCCATCGAATACGTACAATATGCGAAAGGTCCTTGCCTCATTCCCCTCAGCACCGCAGGACATGTTAGACATGAAAGAAAGCAATATGTAGACTTTTGGGGGGGGGGGAATTGAGAAGGGTTGCTTCTGGATAGGTGGAATGCTTGGGCTATTACTTATGTGCGGCAGATTAACTTGCTCGGAAAAGTAAGTAGTACTTTGATTCTGTGTATGGAACTGAGGGATGTCATTTGGGGCTGTGGCTCTTGCCAGATTCCATTAACAGGAAAGGGCGAAGGGTTGCTGGAGATGAACTGTATAGTAAAATTGACGGGATATTGCGTTGTTTCTAGTCGATGTACATTCGCTGGAAATGTGGTGAGACCTTGCGGACGAAGAGGTATGGTGCCCTGTAGATAGCTATGTACCAAAACGAACAGAAGAACCAATAGATTCAAATCAAAACTGGCCGCTAATCCCCGCGAATGATCCAGACTTGCTGAGATGCGATGTGATGAAGGCTGAGATCGCAATGGCTCGGACGTTTGTAGCAAGAAAAGGACGGAGAGCAATCCTTTGAGCCTACTATCGAGTAGTCTTCAGGTTTCTCTATATATTTAATCTGAGCGCGCTATGCATATGCAAAACGTTAACATTGTCTATATTCCTTGATTCCGACAAGCTTGGCGATAGCCCTAGGTGAAACATCCTTTCGTTCATTACCCACCCTGTATGTCCCCAAGAGTTGGTCGCTTCAATCAAAATGCTCCGTCGCTCACTAATCGCCGTTCTTTTGATCTTATTGGCCTGGATAGCACTGTCAGGTACACTCTTAGCTCACATGCTCTACTTTGCGTCGACTTACATGCCACCAGCGCCAATTCTGCACAGGTGCCCACATTTTCTCTCTGTCCCCACGAACTTCCGGGAGCCAGTTAGTAAATCATAGCGGATTGCAACGTAATCGAATAAGAAGTATAGAAAAGACTGATCAGGGTGAAAGGGCCGGCAATAATTGTGCGTGAGTCTTATCGTAGTCCTCTTCGTAGGCCGTTTATGTGAGACTAATTGACGTGAAGGAAGCAGTATGCTCGTCATAGCGAGACGAGACAAATTATAGCATGGCTGGGCTGAGACTCAGGGAGGTTAGGATGTGGCGAGGGACTCATTATGCTTTGTCTGATGTCCTTGGGGGTTGTTAAACATGGTTCGCCGTGTCGGGGGACTGCTAGCATCCGATAAAAGCACCAATGGGATGAACTCCAAGCTTTCATAAATTGCTTTTTAGACATCCGAAATGTAGCTGATTAGGAGTCGTTGCGGTTCTCCTCAGATGCATATAGCTACCAAGAATTTGATCAAGCCTGCTTTTCTAAGGCGATTTGATCATTGTTTCCGAGGGACCCACACTCACGAGTCGGCTGTTATAGCGAACACGCTCCCTCCTCTTTTGGCTAGCGGTTTGTGGGAATTATCTGACCTGCAAGATATAGACGTTGACTGGGAATAAGCTTTGTACCCGACAGGTAATGTCCTTTCCGAAACGTTCCTTTTCGGGCTCGTTAATATTGACGATGTTGATCCTAGATACCCCTCCCAAAGTAGGTGATACGCTTGAAAAGTGCACCACGCGAACTAGCGGGGTCGCCTCCTCTCCGGTAGCCGAAGGTGCATGATCGTGCATCCAAGGGACTGGACCCTGGAACGACCAGGCCACCTTAGGAAGCATCGGGAGCTTCGAGCCCAGAAAAGAGAATAGAAGACTGAAATCGCGCCGCTGAATAGGTGGTGATATCACAACATGGGATAAATTCAATGAACTATCCAAAGTGTCATTAGCTTTGAGGACGCAATGAGCTACTGATGTAAGGATATCAAATAAGGTCTAGTTGGGCGATATCTCGGGTATCACCACGGTGATGATTTGCACATTTCGTGTAGTAGTAGAGTTGTACCAGCGGCATAGGACTGGAATATATTGCATGTCGAAGATATTTGATGCCGTGATCTGTGAATCAAGAGACGAAAACGTAGGCATGCAGTTTTTCATCCATTCCGATGTCTTGTTTCTCTTGTCGCACGAAGGAGGGTAGCACAGATCGCATGCTGCGCAATTGAAATAGTTTGAAGGTAAGGTAGAGTCCTCGAGGCCTAAGGATAATCCTTAAGCTGTAGAGGTCGGGAAACGACCCAGAAAGCCTCCTGCTGTCCTGGGGAGTGTGCTCAGGCCCGCGGGGCTTGCCAAAACGACAGAACCAAGGGACGCCAACCCCATGTGAGATGAATAGATCCTCAGGAAATAAGTGTCAGTTTCGGCCGTTTTGCTGCACGGAGGCGAAAAGTCGATGTCAAATCCAGATCACGTCTAGCGACTTGTTGCAGGTACTGAAACAAATGTCGTCAGTCCGCAAAAGCGGTCAGTTTGTCATATGTGGAGTCGCGGAAAGCACCAGAAGTGGGGTCACTGAAGGTATGCATCACGGTCTTAACACCCAAGAGGGTAGTGGGTGTATCGAAGACGTAGATGGATTTCTTGCTGGAGCATTTGGGTTTCGGGCAGCCCAAGATGGCGGCCTTATGGCTGGCGTGTAGATTCGCCTCCAGTGCCAGTATCACATCAGATACTCGTGCTGGGCAGAGGACAGTCGTGGCGATGTGTAACCACGGCTCGCTGCAGGTCTATGTTGCTGGATGAGTGAAGTCAGGGAGTACCAGACAAGCCTCTTGCTAGCGCTTTAAAATAGGTCTAGCGTCTGACATGGGAGTTCGAAGACGTCGAGAATCGGAAAGTGTATCTCCGACACACGATCCTCAACATCTGGATTCGTAATCCTCGAAATTCCACGCTCGAGACCGTAAATTGCCATTGCCCTTATCTGAAAACGTGTGATCCTATCCGCGTTCATCGCCACCACTAATTTTGAGTTTCTCTCAGTGAGCTCTGCACCAAGTCAGGTCCTGAGCAGATTACGGCATTTGGTCACCAAGATTTCGAGGTGTCAATGCTGTCACTCCGTTGAGACGTGAATCTGCATAGAGTACTAAGGTCGGGCGCTTGTCTAGCCGCTGACCGAATAGACGGCGTCCAAGGCGCTGCTTTATTGGCATCATCCACTAGAGAGCCGATACCTGCACTCCGCCAATCGAGGTTCGGAGAAACAGTCGGCATACAGAAATACCACGTTTGGTCTTGGTGGCGCCTTGCTAGCATGGCGGCCCTCGAGATCATCGGACAAAGTGCTTGTGTCCCCCGATGGCCACCATGACGAGACCAAGTTGTGACGAAAGGGAACGCGCATATAGCTCACCACTCGATACAAAGGTAGGTTCTCAGACCCTCTCTCCGCACATATTCCGTTGTTCGCAGAAATCCCGGGTGTATTAACACCATATTTATCTTACCATGTACTCCATCAGCTTCCGGGATGCTGTTTGGTTATCAACTCTGCTTGCAAGCTATTCACATGCTGGACAACCTAGTGCAAGCACCAATACGCCCAGTATATCTCAGTCAACTCCAGAGTTTATACCAGTGCCAACTGGACAATGGGTCAGCCCTGAGTACAAATGGTTTTTCCAGTACCCGCTCCCAATACCGTCAATAAAAACCCCAACATAGTAAGGGAAGAGCATCGTCTGAAGCGTAGCGAATTCTGATCAAGTCTTAGCACTTACTCTAATTATTCGACGGGAGCGACCATTGACTACTATGAAGTCGAAATCAAACCCTTCAAGGCGCAGATATATCCCAATTTGCCAGCTACAGATATGGTCGGATATGATGGATGCAGTCCAGGGCCAATGTTCGTTGTGCAACAAGGCAGAGAAGTCGTTACTCGGTTCACCAACAACGGGCCCTCCGCCTCAAGCGTTCATCTCCATGGCTCATACAGTAAGGGAAAATGATAGATATTGCTCTCATCTTGAAGCTAAATCATTGCTTAGATCGGGCGCCATTTGATGGCTGGGCAGGGGACCATATATCGCCAGGGCAGTACAAGGCAAGTAAAGGACAGCACAATGGTAGAAAATGCTGACAGCGATTAGGACTATTATTGGCCAAATCAACAAAACGCGCGGTCAATATGGTACCATGTGAGCATTTGATATTTTCCAAGTCCTTTACAGACGACCCTAACTACGGAAAGGACCATGTCGAATTTGCAACGGGTGAGCATGTGTATAGAGGGCAAGGAGGCATTTATCTGCTCCGTGATCCTGAGGAACAAAGTATAGGTTTACCGGCTGGGGATTATGATATACCCTTGGCGATTGGTGCGAAACAGTATAACTCTGACGGCTCCTTAAATTGGGACACAAACGATAATAACGGATTATGGGGCGATATCATTCATGTAAACGGACAACCGTGGCCTTATTTTAAGGCAGAGCCACGCAAATATCGATTCCGGCTTCTGAATGGCGCTGTCAGTCGAAGTCAGCTTTTCCCTTGCTCCACAACTACCGCTAACTGACGCCTTGTTAGCATTTGGGCTCTCTTGGGTGCCAGATAACGCATTCGGTTTTGGTACCGATCCTATCGAATTTAATGTGATTGGCTCGGATTCTGGTATGGATTTTGAAGAGACTTACAGGTGTTAGCTAACCTGAGTAGGTCTGCTTCCGCATCCTGTCAAAGCAACAAGTTTGGCATTCTCCATGGGTGAACGCTATGAAATAGTCATTGATTTCTCCTCATACGCCGGCAAAAACATCACCATAAGAAATGATCGCCACATAGGGGAGAACCCAGATTACGCGGCCACAGACTTTATCATGAGAATTGCTGTTGGAGACACTGTTACTGATGATAGCAACAATAGCGATCTACCTTACAACTTACGCTACATCCCACCTCCACCTCAAACCTCAGTTTCTAAAGACTTCATGTTTGAGCGCAAAGGCGATAATTGGCTTATTAATGGCGTTGGATTTGTAGACATTAACCATCGTATTCTTGCCAAACCACGTCGAGGCGAGGATGAGATTTGGGTACTTCGTAATGGCCCCGGCGGTGGAACTCACCCGGTGCACATTCACCTGGTCGACTTCCAGGTGTTATCACGATCGGGAGGTCGAAACGTATTGTACGCTTATGAGAGTACTGGTATGAAGGATGTCGTTTGGCTCTCCGCAGGCGAGTATGTATTTGCAATCATACCCGTTTCTACTGAAGGCACTAACCTCCCGAAGAGCAGTCACAGTTGTTGCTCGCTACGCCCCTTGGGAAGGGGTCTACATGTTCCACTGCCACAACCTTGTCCACGAAGACCACGAGTAAGCCTCCTCTAATCATCCCCACCTGCCTTCTAATAACGTTTTCCCCTAGTATGCTCGTAGCATTCAATGTGACACAACTCCCTAACTGGGGCTACGACAACTCTACCATCTTCATCGACCCTTTGACCCCCGAATTCCGGCCCAAGGATATCAATTCCGAAGATTATACCAAAGACGCCATCATGTCCAAACTCGCTTGGTTCTATAGCACTAACGCTTATAATGGGGGCAACGTGGCTGGGGTGTATTCGGCGCTGGATGGGTATGAGGCGGGTCAGACCCCAGCTCTGGCTTCCTCTTCAGAGGCCACTCCGACATTTCCTTGGTCTTCACCTCAACACCCAACAACGTTCCAGACCCTCCCCAGCCATTCATGGAGCTACCCAACGACTCACGGCTGGCCAAAGACCGATATGCCACAAGGCCCTAGCACCAAACCACAAAGCGGCTGGAGTCCCCCCAATTTCGAGAAGTGGATCAACGGCCCCTAGAGAGTTTGAATCCAGCCACAACTCATAGATGTGGTATTGGTAGCTAGGATGGATGGATCTATCGCGGCCGTGCTTTGGCGGTATGAGGAGGGATGGCATTTCATATACCACATACACCATCAGGTTTTTAATTAATTAATTAATCTCTTCTTATTAAAATAATGCTTATAATTTGGTCATATAAACTATTCATCTGACGATTAAGTGTTTGAATTAGTAGTTATCCGGACTGCCGGACTTTATCTAGCTAGTAATGCAGGTGAAAGCACGATGCTTGACATTCATTCTAGCCCCGAGCTCCGCACTACTGCATTTAATGTCATTTCAACAAAAAAAAATTTTAATTATGCTTTCTGTAGAATGGACTCTGTCAGCTAGCTTGGTGTTAGCAAGGTAATGCAGGGCAGAGCATGGTGTTGCACGGTGTACACAGCGTGCGGGGATAGTAGAGTGGGCAAGTAACTGTTTTTGTTGATTGCTGTCGGGTGCTATATACATAGTTAAAGGGGCTATATAGGATACGCGCTCGGTTCAAGCGCACGTGCCATATCACGTGTCTTAACTATGTGATATGTACTTTAGCTCTGTACAATATTCACTGTTCGGACACTTTCCTTGTTAGAGCTATGCAATGCGACAATGACATGGATATCTCAACGGAATCTATCCCGTGAAAGCAGCCCATCTTGACCCAAGACTCTTCAACCACAACCACAAACAATAGACGCTGATGGGTCCAAAGACTCGATGAAGCAGCCCTGTGAAGTGAGATTTTCAACCACGTGTCTGACCGTAGGGCCCGAATACCCCTGCGCGGGACCGCTCACAAGATCAGTAGGACGGGGCCTTTTTTTTTTTTTTTTTTTTTTTGGGGGGGGGGGGGAGTTTGTAGGGAATAGGTTAGAAGGGAAACAGGACTATAGGTTTGGTGGGCGCATTGAGTTTGTGTGATTTCTTACGTTTTACTGGTTGCTTGTGGGGAGAGAGAATTAGTGTCTTGGTTGCGAGAAGGGGATTTGATAGGTCTCTAAGGTTGACATGTAGCAGGTGATAATATATCGGATATCTCCTGAGGACGGATCCCTGTATAGGAATTGATGAAAGGTGTTTAAAGAAGGACATATATGGAGCGTCGGTATTAGTTCATGATTATATTAAAACATTACAGTACGTAAACGGCGTCATGAGAATTTCGACACAGAATACAATGTGGCACTAGAAATGCCCTTCTAATACATATAGATGAAAAAATTTCATACGAAAGGATCCGTGGGAAACAAGTCGCAAGGATCGGAATTAAAAAATCCGATTCGACTATTCTTCACATCTAGACATCTCCCCCAAGGTAATAATTCATTGATAACCTCATGACACTTTTCCCCTTCACTCCTCCTCGGCACCGAGATTACTCCTATAAATATCCTCTAAGCACATTCTAATCTCATGTGAGTAAGAGCTCGTATCGGCATTGTGACGCATCAGCATCGTTATTGACTTCGCTGAACGTGCGGCGAGTTCCTGTTCCGTGGGTCCATCGTAGGACTCCGGTGGCGGCTGGCCTTTGGTAGGTTTTGGCGTCCATGGCATCGTAAAGTTGCTGGTCGCATAATCCAACAGCCTTGTTACCATCTTCAATGAGCGCACGGTAAGCTCGGGAGGAGCTTTCCGACTTCGAGTCTTGTTGAAACTGGAGCCGGCGTAGTCGAGTGCTCGGTGCACTGCAGTGAAATCCAATGCTGTGAGGCCTGCGTTGCTAGTCTGATTTACGTCCAGGCCGGTCGAAAGAGCATATAATAAAAGCTCCGGATATGCTTTTTGAGCGGCGAAGTGTAGAATGGTGGACCCGTTCCGAGATCGGGCTTTCGGATTGGCACCCCAGTCAACAAGTCGCTTAACGGTTGAAAGGATTTGTTGTTCTGGAATATTCTCTTCGCAGGCCTTGCTGAGGTAGCTCATGAGTGGTGTCCGACCTTGTCTATCATATCTGTTGATCTTTGCACGAACCTCTGTATCAGTGAGAGTTAAGGTGAGCGGTGCCTGGCTGCGAACGAACAGTTTGTTCTGGAATAGTTCATGCAATTCTGTCTCGCCTCGTCCGTCCTCCTCCCCTTCAATGCGGATCCACTCTTCCCATTGAGCAGACATATGTGTAAATGGAATACGAAGCTCCTGGAAGATTTGCGCAGGCCATTCTGAGTATTTAGGATGCTGAGCGACGTAGTCGATAAGGAATGCGCCTGATGCATCCCGAAATCGCGAAAAGCTACGGATTCTCCATGACCATTCTCGGCTCTGTGAGGTAATTGATAATAGCCATTGAAGATCGAAATCTGGAGAAGTGGAAAGCAAGGATAAGAAGTGGCGGCCGTCGTGATCTATCCTATCGAAATCGAAAGAACGCTCATCCAATCGGGCGATCAAGCATTCAAATCTGGAGGCATGCGGCAGATCAGTTTTGCACCTGCACACAGAGCCGTGAAAACCTTGAGGATTCAAAGAGAAAAGGAATGTCTGGCCATCGTTGTTCAACTCATTAAGAGAAATCGAGCAATCAATCACTGCTAACACAACGTCCGCAGGAGCCCCAGCTCTAGCGGTAAAGAAGAGTGTAGGAGCGTCGCAAGAGTTGGATTTTAGCGCGATCCCCAAATCCAACTGGTATTGTGTGAGCTGAGTGCCGGAGCAGATAATATCCCGAATTTGCTTGTGGATACAACTCGAAGTCTCAGAACAACACATGGATATGAGACTTGCGTTGGCTTTCTCAATCTGACGTAGGTGCTCAGCGTACGTGGCCCGGATGTTTGCACGAATGCTAGGTGCTTCACTTTCCCCACCGAACATGGAAGGCGAAAACACGGAAGAACTGCCAGATGTTGCTATGGTGCTGATCGAGAATCTGCCGCCCACAGCGCCCATAATATCGGAAACGAAAGATGACGTGCAGCTTTCTGTGCGGAGGATACGCCGAATCTGCCGATTATTTTCGGAGAACGGTAACTTGCGGTCGGTGCTATTCGAGCTATTATCGGTGCTAGTCCTTGGGGCTTGGCAAGCATTTTTTGATTCTGTAGTGTACTTTTCTTCAATTAACATCCGTATGCTGTCTAGTAGTGCTTTGTACAATGCATATGACGTTGAGGAGGGTGATAGCGGGGGAGTAGGTGTGTGCCGGACTGCCTCGTTGTACGCCTGTGTTGCAGCACACACAACATCGTACATTGTTGACTCTTCTACATCTTTGGAAAAGGATAGACGGTTAACTACTCCAATAGCCTCTTCATGCCACACATGGACTTCAATCCCTTTGGAACTTAGGAAAGTAAAGTGTGCCCGCGAATGATTTCTATGGGCGGGGTGCTTCCGATAGCCATTTGAGACGCTCTTCAAAAATGCGGCCCGTTTGCGAGCTGTAGACTTGTTTGCTGGAAAGAATTTATGATAGTCGTCTGATAACAGCTCACGTAGGATTTGCTGGGCTCGGCGCTCTCTAGAGTGAGTTAGACCTGTATCAGCATTGAATATCTTTGTCTTGTCGAGACTGACTTCGCTGTGAACGTGCTGTCTCCAAGGACATTGAGAATTTTTACAATCTTGTTGAGCTTCACTCCACACAGTCGAAGCACAATGAGCTTCTTCTGCCATGATGTCGACCAATCGCTCTGTCTACCTCGCCCTCTTCTTACACCTGCTCTTTGCCGTGCTTTCCTTTTCTCAACTCTGTAAGTGTATGGCGGCATGATAGCTGACAAGTATTTGAAGCGCTCACAATGAGCTTTTGCAAGCCTGTCGAAGATGAAGGATAGAGGGATACAAAGAGAGGGGAAAGTCTAGGCCAGTGACGAATAAAGGGGCTGTGATGGACGTTCATTGTATCATCTAGTAGATTTGTATAGGAGGAAAATGGGACGATTCAAGAAAACTGCACGTGCAAGCCGTAATCCCTGCATCCCGCAACAGAAGCTCGAAGAGGATTGGACGACGGCCGCAAGGCTGCGGAAGGCGGCGCCCTCGAGTGAAAAGCACCAGGGTCTGAGCACCTGCCAAGCATGCGCTGCTGACACCCTGCAGATACCGAAAGAATTACTGCCCTGCTATACGCTGATGTATCCTCCCAAACGTCAAGAGCCCGTATCAGAGCCGTTTCGAGAAGTCTTCAAGCAGATCTCACCGGAAAGTTAACCGTCAGTGTCACTAGAGACGATTCACTACCGGCTCGATATGATCGAGCTGTAGCAACTCTCGCGAGGGACATCCGCAGCAATTCCTGAAAGATGATTTGCAGTTGACATAGACGTTTAACCGCAGACCTCTTTATAAGCGATGCAGAATCGTATAAAAGGAGTCCCAAATGTTTCTGGATTGTTTGGATTCCAAGGGTTCCAGCGTACTTCGATTCACCATTTGCATTCTGCTTGATACCTGCCGTTCGTACTGAGCCTCTTAGACATTGCGATTCCCAATATTCATCTGCTTTAAGACCATGACCATGTCTGACACCGGTAAAGGCTCCTTTCAGGATAGTCTAGGGGAGATGACTTGCTACTGACGCAAGGTACTGACCTGTATGGCACAGAGAATCAGTCTATGGCAGCCGCTTCTCTTGCGTCCAGCATCACACAGGCTCTGCTGCAGTTCTTTGCCATTGCCATGATATATCATTATCGCCGCCGTATTGCGGGTGGCATTGATCGATGTAAGTACTTTCGTTGAGTCTTGGAGACTTCCCGCTAATATTATAAAGCTACCGTGCCGGAGTGACTCTCCTCATTACTACTTGGAGCTAGAAGCTAGTGGTCGAAGGGCTATGCTTGGTTAATTGAGGATGGTGATCAAATGCTATAGCACAGTTACTGTTTGTAGATAATCAAGGAGGCGTGAAGGTCCTTCGCTTCGATGCTTAGCAAACACGGACATCTGGATCAAGCCCTTTTTCCGACGTGTTAAGTAGAATGATTGATAGAGACGATCCTCCGGAATCAATCTTCCCTAAATATGACGATGACTAGATGCATTCAGTGGGCTAAGCCCCGGCAATGTGGAGATTTGAAAAAAACGCTGGTCTAGACAGATACAATAATAATAGCCATAGAAACTAGATCCTAACGACAAGGTTAAGCCCGAGGCGGTAACCGGTGATGACCAGGCTAAGTCCTCAACTCGAAACATGTAGGCGGTGATGAGTTCTGTTTCAAACCTCGTAGGGCTGATCGATAGGATGGTGTAAGTAGAGTGATGATGACAACACGATGGTGGACGGAAAGAGACAAGTGCTGAGATAAACTTTGGTTGGATACCAATAAGATCTTATCGCCCTATGAGGAAGGTATGCTTAATGCTGCGGACGAAACCGACGGACAGCGAAGTAGTCGACTACACCTACACTACCCTATTGAAGGATGCGGAGAAATCATGCACTGGGAGTGCGCTTATAGGAGATTGATTTTCCTGAAGGATAGTAGTTTCATGCAGCTTTCCCATTTCCATGGCTGAACACCTTCCTCGTTTCCGATATTTCGAAAATGCGCAAGCCAAACTACTCTTATTGATCCATTGTCCTCTAGACTATTGTTGTGGTACAGAACTATCTTCTGGTGTACCGATCTAATAGGTTCGGCAGCCACAAAACAATCTATTTGTGGTAGATACCGCTTTTTTAGAGTGGGACTGGGGTACACAGGAGGAGAACCACATGCATGCGCTCAATTTGTCGGTCCATCTGATTCAGGGTCAGATAAGCCAGCAACTCCTGCTATCCTAGCATTTAATCACCATCGAGAATATTAAGAAAGGAACAAAAAAAAAAAAAAAAAAAAAAAAAAAAGACATACGACGGTGGGGATTCGCCTTGGGTCTACCACAAGACTACTAGCCCGCCGGTGAACAGATTCAGTTGCAAGATCAGACGGATTTGCCTGTTTTCTGCTCCCTATGGTCGTATGTGTCAGTTCCCGCAAAGCCGTCAAGCTATGAGCACTTCCAACCACGGTGGCTGCATTAGCACTCGAGGATGTCCGATATGGATTGCCATGTTGCGTGTTTTGGCCCACAGTTTTATCGGCTAGCCCGGCATGGTCCCTGAACAAGACAGCAATTTCTCGCGAGCTCATATTGAAAAATGGCAGAATTGGAGATGCACACATTGTCAAGATACAATGCGGTGGAGATGCACATCTGAGTATCGCAAGACTCTATAAATATATTCATATTGGCAGACAGGAGCGAACATCCTCCAAAGTCCTGACCTTAGATTGAACAAGCGCAAGTCCAACGAGAGTAAGAGGCCGTTTCAAGCAGGACTTGGCACCGCTCTTGTCTCCCTGCGATGCAGGGTTGTGTTACCGAGATGAAAGTGAGACGGGTTTCAGACACGGGGAGGGATACCCTGGCCGTGAAACGAGGGCTAGCCTGGTGAAGGGCGCTGGAACATTTGGGAGCCACGCGATGGAACGACGGAAAGAAATTTTGCAGGAGATTGCTGTCCTCATACCCGCGATTCACAGGATGAGCGTTGCCAGCAAGCAGGATGAAAAGAGTTACGGGAGACTATCTAGGCCAGCGGAACAGTCATTCGCCGCTGTGAACATGACTGCAGTTGACGCTTCTTTCGCCGGCGACGCCACGTTCCCGAGCGCATTGCACTTTTACACGCATGTGGTGAATGGAGGTAGCTTGAGTGCTGACTGGGGCGGTTTGAGGTGCTCGAGTCTGCAGAGGCCGACACTTTCGTTATGCGCTACTGCTCATTCTCGCTATGACTGGCTACTTTTGCATGTCGAAGGAGTCCTCGATTGACCTTTACTCTCCGCGCAGTAGTCCGTCCGCAGCAGCAACAGTGGTTCCTGCTGTTGTTGAGGGCGCTCTTTTTTATTATTAGAAGCTCTGGATAGCTGAGCTCGTGGCTGCAAACTCGGTCGGGGTTGTGCGTGCAGCTGTCGCGCTGTGAGTGGCCAGCAATGGGGCCGCTGCACCGCATAGCCGCCGTTGCCCCTCGTCAGAGGCCCGTCCCCGCCGGTGACTGGAGGTAGAGACGCTATTGATGTGGAAAGACGGTGCTTGCGGTGTGAAGTGGATGGTTCTGTTGAGCAATGAGAGAGCGCGCGTCTGGAGCCTGGACTGCGCGTCTGCTGGCTCTACATTAGGGGGTTTTTTTTTTGGAGCACGAATTGGACAATACATTATTGGGAGGCGTGATGGTTCGCTCGTCCATGGTTGGCCCGGCTGCTGATGGCTGGAGAGGGCTGAGACCGGAGCCAGACGTGACAGGCGGTGGAAGCGGGCCAGGCGGAAGCGGCATCGCCGCCCCTCTATTGCATCTCGCGCCCGCATTCCAGCAGAGTCCAGTACAGTATTATTGCCATGCCTGGCTTTGCTCTTCGTTCTCCTGCTGCTGCCGATGAGGTGATGATGGCCCGGCCATGAGACGCAGGAACGAGTTTGATGTGGATGCGCCCGCGCATGACGAGCTGCGGCCGCGTGTTTCAATTGCACACCCGTGCAGCGCGAGGCCCGACAGCCGGCTAGGGCTTGTCGCTGCTCACACTCATCCTCGCTCGTTGTCGCGCGGTGGTGCAGGGCAGGGCAGGGTCCGTATCAAGCGCAGGAGGGGTGACGCTGGTGGGTGGTGGAGCCCCTGAAAATTCTGGCCCGAGCGGTTGTGAACGCTAGCGGTGGCGCCAAGACACTGCCCTCGCCAACCAGCGGCCAACCCTGCCCGTCCCCCCGTCCGCTGCCCTTATACCAACGCCCGCTTGCGCTCGTCCCGCTGCCTCTTCTTTCTCTCTTGCTCTCCGTCGCCTCGCCCACCCATCGTCCTCTTTCCTCCCTTATCCCGCTCTTCCTCCTCCCATCTCCCTCGCTCTCTACTACTACTCCTCTTCTTGCAGTTTTCTGCATCCCTTATATTGTCCACTTGGACCCAGTGTTAGCTCCTCTTAATCCAGCGCGCCCAGTCCCGTCGCTCCCTTGAGCCTGATCGCCCACCCAGAGCCCGCCAGTCGCCATCTGAAGATCTCGCTTTCTGGCTCTATCCAAGTCCTTTCGACTGCAGTTCCTGTATCCAGCTTCCGCGCTCGTGCATTGCCTTTCTCTTCACCAATTCCGCTTCGCCTGTCCCGCTTGACGCCGCCTCCAGCTCCGGACGCGTTCCTGCCTTGTCCAGCTCACCGCGACAGCGCGACTCGACCTTTGTTAATACTCGCACTTCCCGCCCGTCGGCCTCTCTTTTCCATCTTAGCCATTACACGTTAACTCGCGATCATACGATCCTTAATCTAATCGACCAGTCAACTTTCACGTCTGCTGTCCGGCACACGTCCTGATCCCACCCCGCTTTCCATCGCGTGTGCCTTGTCGCCGACACTCCCTCATCCGCACCATAGCTGGCCACAGACGACGCCCAGCCATCTCTTTTCGATCCGGTATCCTTGTTATTTGCGTCTGTGCATCACTTTTCCGCAACATTGCTCTTTGTCTCGCATCCACTTAGAAAAAAACGAGAAATCATGAGTATGGACGCTGGCGGTCTTGCTCAAATGACTTACAACAACAACTTCCAGCCTAACGGTGGCATTGGCTTACCCGGTGCTGGTTTTGCCTCTCGCGGCAAAGGCGCGACTCTCAAACGCCTAAACCTCGCCTCCCCTCCCAAGGTTGCCTCGATTGCTGAGAACGCCGTCGAAACTCCGACCCCTCGCACGAGTAGGTCCCATCTTCTCGCCGGTCTGCGTACCGCTCCAAAAACCCCGACATCCGCGCAGCCACCTGCTTCGGCTCCCTATAACCAGGGTCAGTACAACATAGAGTCGGGCCGGTTCAGCAGACAAGGCTACGGCGGTCTCAACCAGGGCGTCCCCCAGACTGCCATTGGAGCCGGCTTCTCGAACTCGACTCAGAACCAGTTTGGCCAACAACACATGCTGTATGACCAGGTTTTGGCCCCACCACAGCTCCAGTTCGATGATGGCGAGATTGACCCCAACATCGCTGCACAGCTCTTGGCAACCGAGCTGTATCTCGCTCAGCGGCAACAACAGCTCCAGCAACAGCTCCTCAACCTCACTGCTCAGCAGTTCGGCGGCCTAAACCTGAACGGAGCTCGTCAGTCGCAGCAATTTGCTTCCTCCCTATTCACCCCTCAAATGAGCGCCTATGGTCAGCAGTTCCAAAACACGTCGGTCCCTCAGGAGACCGTTCAGCCTGGCCTTTACCTCGCGTACAACCAGTTGACGGGTCAGTACAACTATGTGATGGACCCAAGCTTCCAGCAGAGCCAGCAACAGAACGATATCCATGCTCAAATGGTGCCATCCAACCTGTCGCAGTCGCCGCCTCCACCAACTCCGAGCTTCACGGCATCCCCTCCCAAGGCCAATACGCCTACTCTCCAGGTGTCCCCCCCGACCGAGGTTAATCCCATGCCGTGGGGTTCGCGCAGCTCCTCTCCGCCAAAGAAGTCGCTCACGCCGCCTCAAGATGTTGTTCCTCTTCCACCCCCATCTGCCAATGCGTTCCGCCGAGGCCACAAGAAGACTCTCTCCTCGCTTGCCCTGGACAATAAGACGAACGATACTCCCGAGGGCCCCAAGTCTGCATTTACCCGGCCCGTTGGATTCCCAGCAACTCCAATGACTGGTACCTTTGGCCCAGGGCAGGGTCGTGCAGGTGAGCATCCCGTTCGCCAGCCACGAGGACCCCCACCACTTGAGGAACTCCAGGTCAGCCCCACCACAAAGCACGAGGGCAGCAAGAACTTTGCCACCCGCCAGCGTCGGCAAGCCGTGAGCAACCTCGTCCGTGCCGGAATTGGACGCCGCGGTGTGCGCACAGGAAGTGCCGGCAGCATGACCCCAGTGAGCGAGACTGAGATGTCTTTCCCACTTTCTTCTGATGACTCCGAGAGCGTACACAGTGCTGGAAGCGGCAGCCTCTCGAGCAAGCCCAGTATTGGAAGTCTACGTGCTGCTGCAAATGGTGCTATTGGCTCTGAAAGGAAAGAGCTCAAGGAGCGATCCCGTGAGCGAAAATCGACTGGCGATTCGTATTCGGCCAACAGCGTTAGCAGTGATGAAGGTGCATCCGTTGGCGGTGGCTTGGTTGAGATCCGGGTTGAGGAACCCAAGCAAGCGCCTGGCGAGCGCCGAAAGATGCCAATGCTCATACTCACCAGTGCCGAGAAGCGAAAGAGTTCCATGTTCTAAAGAGGTGATGACGGAATGGAGAACATGGTTCTAAGACTCTACTCGGGTAGATCTTTGAGTTAGAGCTCTCACTTGTGCATATTTGGTGGCGTTCCTAGGGGCGTCGCGACGTTTACGGCCACTCACGACTTGATTTCCTTGCTCTTCGTTTCGCAAAGTAGTTGCATGGGTGGCTTTGTTGGTGGCTTATCTTTTACGATTACCCTTCTTCGCCTCTTTAGTCTCGGTAGCATACCTGGTTGGATGTTGCTAGACTCTGGAGGTTCCTCTTTTTGACTTCTTGTTTTGATTCGGAATTATGTGAACTGTTTTTAATGAGCATTCCCATCAGACTGGACAGAGCAACAAATTTAAGGGATAGGTTTTGGAAGGTTACAGACAACGAGCCTTCGAGCCCGTGGCTGGGGGTTCCTTGCATTCCTTAGCTTATGGTGTCGGAGGACAACCGATTTCTCTTGGCAGGAAACGGTATATCAAAATAGTGGATGAGGATGAGTGGGTCATATAGGATGACAACCTTAATGCTATCACACTCATTTCAGCGTAATTTCCCGACCTGGTGAACATCTTGTGACAAACCAGGTACAAATCTGTTCAGCTATGCCATTGACCTCTAGTGGGAATAAGCTTTAGAATGTTACTATTGATATCTCGGTACCTGTGCACCTCACCTCAAGGATTCGGAGGGAGAAGGTGGGGTGGAAGGCGGGGCAAGGCAAGCTCAATCGTCATAAACCAAAATTCCCTCACCCAACGCCCATGCCTAAAATACTATCTTAACGACCCACACCCCCTCACGCATGGGCCTATTGCGACAGATTCACGAAGAGCAGAACGCGAATCTCCTCGGTTCACTGCCAAACCCCCTGATTCAGAAACCGACCATGGCATCCGAATCCGCCGACCCTCTTCCCCATGCACCGGAATCGCAATATACACACACCCTCCCACTGCCCTTTACGAACTCCGACCTCGCTGTCCTAACACAAGGCGCTGAAGCCCTCGTCTATCGCACCACGTTCCTCACGCCGCACACGCCCTGTGTCCTCAAGTACCGGCCTCCGAAACCATACAGACATCCCATTCTGGACAAGCGCCTCACGAAAGCTAGACTACTCGCTGAAGCTAGGGTGCTGGTGAAATGTCGGAGGGAAGGGGTTAAGGTTCCTGCTGTGTTGGGTGGGGACTGGGAGATGGGATGGTTGGTGCTGGAATGGATCGAGGGGCGGACAGTAAGGAAGGTGTTGGATGAGTGGGTGCATAGGTTGGGGTTGAGGGCGAGGGATGGGAGGGATGTGGTAGATTTGGCGGATGAGGTTGTGCAGAGGGATGAGGGGGAGATGCGGAGATTGCTGGGCTTGATGGGTAGGGTTGGGAGGGCAGTGGGCAGGCTACATGAGGTGGGTGTTTGTCATGGGGATTTGACGACTAGTAATTTGATGGTGAGGCCGGTGGAAAAGAAAGGGGGACAGGGCTTTGCGAAGAGGCAGACGGCTAGTGCGATGAGGGAGGTGGCTATGAGTGGGTTAGAGCCTGGGGACCTGCAGGAGCCGGGACCGGAGAGGACCGAGGATGATCTTGAGGGGGAGATTGTGCTGATTGACTTTGGGTTAGCCACCCAAACGATTCATGAGGAGGATCGAGCGGTGGATTTGTATGTTTTGGAACGCGCGTTTGCGGCTACGCATCCTGCTGCGGAACATCTGTTTCAGGAAGTGTTGAGGGTGTATGGGGAGAGCTTTAAGGGAGCGAAGGTTGTGTTAAAAAGGCTAGCGGATGTCAGGCTAAGAGGGAGGAAGAGGACCATGATCGGTTGAAAGTCGAACATAAACACCTTAAGTCACAGTGTCACTAACCTTGAGAGATGACGTTAAACATGGCCATAGCGTAAATAGCCTCAAGAGCATGTCAACTTCTCTCGGCGGGAAGTTGAGAGTTGAGGGTTGAGGATAGCGCAGCACATGCCTAGTCATGGAGAGGTTACGACGGCCAACCCCACGTGTATACCCATCAATGAATAACGGTACACTTGCTCACCTCGCATCAAGCGAGTTTCATTAAGCATCATCTCATCTACGCAAGTAATCGTCAATCCGCGTACTCGGCTCCACTTGCACTCACCACCTTACTATTGTTCGGCCTGAAACGCCTACGCGGACCTGATAGCACAGAACTGCTGCAAATTTTACTTGAGAGTATTTCAAATTCTAGCGAGAACAATATTATCAGTTTCGCACTCACCCGCCAGCCTTCTTACGCAGCCAACAATACTAACCAACCATAATGCCAACAGCTCCTCGTTGCACACATAGCGTATATATATTACCCCATCTAGCCTTCGATTCCATAGAACTTTCCGAGCTCAGAATCTCTAGTATCCACGACTCCCATCATCCCATTACGAATTCATCCACAACGTCAGCGAGCATCTTCGCCCAGATTTCCAACAATGCATCAACTCATCATCATTGTCTCAATCGCCATCCTCAAAATATTCTACACCTCCCCACTTCTCGTCGCCATCAAATATATTCGAACTACTCCAAAGCTCCTTCCAGTGCTTCTAGCCATCAACACGACGACCACACATCCCGCCCCAGTCGTTGCTCTCGACACCAAGAACGCTACGCCTGCATCTATTCCCGGCGCCTCAACCTCCAACTTCCACTCACCAGATCTATCCTCTTCAAAATGGAGCCAACTCACCACTTGCAAGCCTAGCAACAACGACGACAATACGGACAAGAACACTGGCAAGGGTCTGCCTACCTGTCAGGCGAATCCAATTCCTGGCGCGCAGTGCGCTGTCATGTGAAGCCTTCTAACCCTTCTCTACCTTGAAAATAGTATGTTGCATGTATATTCATCTTATTTTATACATGTATCGGGTTTTTACTAGTGTGATCAGGCACCTAGCCCAATCCTTCTCGCACCTCTCCGCCTCTATCGGCATCGAGCCTGACTCTTGAACGATCAGTCTGCGTTTTTCTATCTTGCGCGGCTGGCGATTGATGTTGGCGGTTAATAATGCGGTGATCAGATGGTTTAGAGTTTGAACGGATTAGGGATGAGGTGTGAGTTTGAGATGTTTAATAATGCGTAGGGCTTGAATGTAATATCTAGATTTGCTTTTTCTAGCCTATTGTGCGTGCGGCGTGCTACATGCCTTCGGCGCTACTTCGCATGGGTATGCGGCAGCGTCCCGGGAATAATATTCGAGCTCTTTATGGGGTTAGAGTTATGTAGTTGAAATATATTTTATCATATTCTTTGACAAATGTTCGGTGTACGTCTTTGCCTCATATTCACTTCTATTTATTCTTGTTGAATGTGTAAGGTCTCACACATGGCTCTCTATATACACCATTATCACTCTACGGCACGCTGTCGCGGACTATGAATTATTTCCTCACGTCTGTCGAAATGGATGAATAGAGTGTAATATGTTTTGATGACATCGTGAGCACTCAAGATGCTATTGCTCTAGCAAATCGCGGAGTTGTTCTTGGCGAGGACTAAATGCCCGCGACTAGAACTTGCTTGTCATAAGCTTGTTCCTCGGCTATCTATCGGTCTGCGCTCGGCGCCTATTGACGACATTCGGTCAGACTGTGTTCCCCCCCGAGAGGTGGTGTCAATTGGTGTGATGTAAGGCTCGTGTCGGGTTTCGTGATGGCGAGCGCTTCAAGAAAAAAGTTTCCCCTTTGGAATTTAGGCGAATAGCAGAGAACCATTCCCCGAAGGATTTGGGTCGTGTAGACGCCCGGAATATAAAGTTCCGCAAAGCGGAAAATGGTATGGCGCTTTGATTCCCCGTCGGACTTCTGAAACGCAGAGAACTCTGGAGATAGTTGGGCTCGGGGGTGCTACGGTTTTGTGGAAGCAACGTGCTGCAAGTGTTTTAATAGATCGAATATGGATAATAGGTCTCACCAAATGGTAGGGGACAAATGTTGGATGACGTGAAAAGCGCAGGTTTCCATGTTGACGTCTCGGTGAATGTATGTTCTCCTGGCCCTAACAGAAAACACGAGAGTAAAGTACAACGATTCCGGATCACGCTGCCTATTTCTCCGAAGCATTGGTTCAATGATCGTGACGAGTTGCGACATGGATATCGAAGCTTACATGGCGCGATTGTCTGCTTCTGGAGATTCATCAGAATGGAGAATCTCGCAGTGCCGACCTTCTCCAGCCGTATCATTCGTATCTCTTACTTTTTCTATTGCTTTTACGTATTTGAATACGGAAAATGCGATGCCAGACCTTTCTGATGTCTTAGCAAATCAGCTTGCCCCGTCATGTCAGCTCTAGTTTGCGCCACTGGTCTAATGTGACACTCAAGACTTTTCTAGAAACGTTCGAAGCTGCCAAGGGTGTAATGCGGTACCAAGTCACTTCCAAATGCCTCGCGCGGAAGATTGTCGAAATGGCATCGAAGCTACCGTATGCTTGTGTGTCGTGTTGCATCTGCGATCCTGACTGTTGATTACTTCTTTGTGGCGCGGCTCCTAGAATTGGTATGCAGATGTGAAGACCGGTAGAAAGGGAGCGCGTAACTTCGGCTGTGCGATGAGCTGTTCTGAAATATGCAAAGTCCCCCTAATTAAAAAAAAAAAGCTCATCGGGGAAATCCCAGAGATATATCTGCATTGCATGGCTCGCATTGTTGCTGTCAAAGATTCTGCTCTAGGGCTAATAATAGTACAGGGAGATATTCCGTACATACAAATACCTAGCACTATTATAACTGCACATCAAAGGAAACATACCATGGAGAAGTATGTAAGATGAAGTTTGATAGCTCGTTAGTTGTCCGGTACCGATTAAGGCGATATTTGCGTCATTTATTGGCTTCGATCCAATGGGAAGATTGTTGCGCGAGATGGATCATTGTGTCGTGCGCATGCTATTGATGCTGGCGATTTTATCATGCTCCCAGTCATACGGGCGTAAAGCGTGCCATGTCTTGCTCCCTTGTAAACCTCAAAGATCGTACACCAAGTTGAGAATGATAGAACTCAGGTCCTAGAGAGATTTGAATAGACGCGGGCTCCCTATAGATGGTGTGTGATATACTGAGCGGAGCGATGGATGACGAGTTTCGTTCCTGTCATCTAAAAACTTATGCCCCCCAAGGAGCAAATAAGCTATACGGGCTAGCATCCTGCGCTGTAGTACATTTGATTCAACTAACTATTGGAAACTTTCCTTACATATAATGTGAATCGAACTGACGCTGCATGTTTCTGAGTTACCTGCAAAATATCTAGAAAGGTGGCGGGCTTCCTACCTGGTATCCTGGATGTAGAGCACGGCGCCGCAACAATAAGCACCTCGAAAGAGCCACCACTGAGAGCCTAGCTCGCTGCCACCAATGTTAGGATTTGCCCATATGTCCAGGCTTACCTAGGTGCTACTCTCCTCCGTGCAAGGCTTGTATAGGACATCAAATTGTACTCGTCCCCCTAATTGCTCAACATATAATGTATCTACCCACGTTCGTTGCGCGTGACTTCCTAATTCCGAGGCCAAAGGTATGCTCTTAATCACGCTAGGCTGCAAGGCAAGATCCTATAGGCGCGAACGTATCGCACCTGACCGGCATTTCAGGGGTGGTTAAGTATCTGCGGAGAACCCCACGCTTACTGAGGGCGAGTGGTGTGTCTGGGTAATGCTTGTCTTCTGCTGCCGGTCGACACCCATTAGCGACGCAGTCCAGACGTCTTACCGTAACTATTCGCCAGCGAGGCCTTGTCTCCTCAAATCACCGGAAATTCACACCCCAGCCCTGATCAAACATGCCACGGCACTCCCGCACCCCAATACGGGGCCTTCAGCACAGTTCACCCTGGGGTTCTCGAGATATTCTAGCTCGATAGTCTAAAGTGCCTTCTGTGGTGGCGGCTAGCGGGTCCAGCGTTGGAGAGAGTAGCAGAAAGATGCATGATATTTGAATATAAAGGCCCCCTTGTGCTCAGGACTGTAACCTATCGATTCTAGAGATATTTTGCCCTCGTTAATTAATTTTAGGCCCTGTGTCTACGCCTCACTCTTAAACTCCTACGACGGCCTGATCGACTTCCCTCAATTCGTAGGGAGGGATGTCTTTGTAATAGCGGACATTGAGAAGAATATATACGCGGTTGATATTGAGCCACCATCACTAGATGTAATAAAAGACACTTTTGAGCGCAAAGAATAGGCGGTTGGCGAAGCTGCCGCCGCCTACAGCAATGTTTAGACTGCCGAGCAATATGGCTACGTCGAGCGAGAATATAAGGCAACCCGGTAGCCAATTAATTCCCGTTCTAACTTGCTCTAGTCTTAAGTCTCGTAATATCTAGTTCATCGCCCTCGGAGGTACAATTGGTACGGGGCTATTCCTGCGTATTGGATCCACCTTCACAAATGTAGGCCACTTTCCGTTCTTCTTCGGTACATGATAACTGGTGTTGCAATCTTCAGTATGATATAGAATTGGGTGAGATGTCGACTTGCCCTCCATTGCCAATGTTATTCCCCAATACTGTGCAAGATATGTGGACCGGCTCTCGGCTTCGCTGTCGGATGGAACAATTGCATGCCAAGAGGAACACACAATGAAGCGGAAACAGTCTTCGAACATCCTTATAGTATCAATGCGCTATTATCTTTTGCGCTGAGACCTCCGTTGCAGCAGCTCTAATGCAATTTTGGGATTAAAAACAGAAGATTAACCTAGTCGTTTGGGTCTCAATCATTATTGTCCTCATTGTCTGCTTGAATATCTATGCAGTAGCAATATATGGCGAGGCCGAATTTATCTCTGCTGGCATTAAAATTATCATGATGCTGGGTCCGCTCATCTGTTCTTTCGTCATATTTCTCGGCGGAGCACCTGATCATGATTAACGTGGGTTTTGGTACTGGGAGAACCCTGGAGTTATGAAAGAATGCATCGACCACTGCGCTACCGGTCGCTTTGCCGGTCGCTAGTCTGCACTAGTCAACGGCGCTTTCTCCTATGGAGGCGCAGACATGGTAGCTGCCGCTGTTGAGGCTGTCAACCCAAGGAAGAACATTCCCAAAGCTGTTCGACGTGTTTTCTGGTATATTCTCTTCTTCTATGTCCTTGGATCACTGATGATTGATGTTTCTATCAGCTCTGGTGACTCATAATTGACGGTCGACGATGCCTAGGGTGCCTAGAGTTCTCCGTGTGTTATTGCCATGAAGAACGCAAGCATTCCTATGCTCCTTCATATCATTAACCTTGTTATCTTGATGCCGGCCGCATCATCCGGAAACACTTTCTTGTATACTAGCTCGCGTTACTTCTTCGGTGTTGCATAGAATAGTTAGGCCCCCAGAATTTTTTCAGGTGCTCCAAAACTGGCGTCCCCTAGTATTGCATTGCAATTACGGCTTCCATTTCCCTGCTCACTTACATGAGCGTATCTACCGGGGCCAACCAGGTTTTTCTATTGTTCCAGAATCTTGCCATAGTTGCTCAGCTGTTTACCTGGCGCTGCATCTGCATCTGCTGCATTTACTTCAAGAAATCCCTTGCTCTTCAAGGGATTGACCACAACACTCTTGTCTTAAGTCCCTTGGACAGCCGTACATTGCTTGAGTAGCTTTGATCTATTTCAGGTTGATAATCATTTTCAAGGGTTTCAAGGTGTCCACAGAGAAGATGTGAGGATCCAACTAGCTCACGTCCTTGCCTATGTTGGGGTTACGATCTTCTTCTATACGCGTTTTGGGAGATTGTGAAGCATCCTAAATTTGTCGACCCTTCTCACTCCGATATACGGACTGGCAAACAGGTACTGGATGCAGAGCTCTGGCTTGAGCAGATCCCTAGAAACATAATTGAGAAATCCTGATTCTGGCTTTGTTGATTGGCTTGTTTGTCACCGGAGTGTGTTTGTACCAAATGGAAGCGCTCCTTCGGTCTTTAGGCTATCGATTAGAATTGAAAAATTACTCGGAAAATTCACTCAGATCCTGTTTCACAAATGACTGATGACTTATCGTTTGTCTCACGATTTAGTTATATTAGTACTACAGCGAATACCCCCCGCAGTGTAGCACACATTTTGAGTGATAGTGGTGGAATAAGATGATCGTAGGCAACCACTACTAAACGGATTTGACAATGCTTAATTCTGCGAAGGCTGGAGTCCTCCTTGGTGTCCAGTCTGTCACATGTTTCTACTACCCTATTATAGTTGGTCTGTTTTTCAGGCCTATATAGTCTCGCCATCGCTAGCTTCTACCGAGGCAGGCCACTTACCCTCCTTCAATACATCAATATTTGCCTCAGCAATTGATGCTCCCTGATACGCGACAGAGTCAGTCCTCTGAAACTGAACGTGATGTTTGTTTAAGCTTTGAATAGGTTGCCTGCCTTCCGCTCTACGACCGGCATTACCTAAGCCCCAAGTCCAGATAATACAATTTAATTCATTGAATGGAAATCCTCTTATGTCTCTAGAATAAATTATTATCGATAGCGTTCAACCGTTTGCTTGTTAGAAGCTAATGTGGGTTAGTGAGCAGCCTTTTTGCATGCAAGTTCCTTGAACATCAATTCATCGATTATCGCGACGAATTTAGAATCGATATTGAGTTTATTCGTGAAGATCTGCGGCTTAAGGTGATGTATTTATTTCGCATCTGTGAAAGTGGTGGGTACAGGATGGACAGGAAGCCGAGGCCTCCAGTCAGGTGTCTAAACAGGCTATACCTTTGACAGAATAGCACCAAATCTCCCGGTGGCCCTAGCGAAGGAGGTGGGATTCAGTAAGGAGTTTCGTCTGTTTAAGGCATCAACGTCGCGAATCCGTCGCCGCGTCAGCACATGAACAACAGTTTGCTGCAGCATATTACGACGCAGGATAGGCTTAATATATTGAGCTGTTTTGCCTATATCGTGGTGTGCCCCCATTTATGTGCAGTACAGTTCGCCACTGGCACCCCTCCAAAATCGTACCTCAACTCTAGTCAGTGAGTTTCTACGAGTAGTTCCATCGAGGTTCTGCAACTGCGCACAACGCTACGGCTGTATCTTCCTGGTTTCTGTTCCACATTCAGAGTAATTTCCCCCATAGCCATCTGGCCATTCCGTCGAGAAAACTGGCGAAGACGTGACCCAGCGCCACGAATAAGCCGCTTAAGGAAGAATTCTAGCCCGAAGAATCGTTCAATACAAACACCCAGATCTTTTAGCAAATCGAAGCTTCAAGTTATGATTCGAGGATCAACCAGCACTCAGGATCAAGCACCTAAAAAGGTCCCGGAGCAGCAATTGAATCGAGCATGTGAAGCATGTCGACTTTCCAAAGTTCGGTGTTTAATGAGTCCTATCCCAGGGTCTACACAATGTCAAAGATGCGTAAGGGTTGGCCGGGCTTGCGTATTTGCGCCGCCTGCGAAACGGAAGCAGAGGAAAAGGACTGATGTTCGGGTTGCAGAGCTCGAAAGAGAAGTGAAACAAATGCGGTCGCTCCTAAAGTCCAATCAAATATCGCCGGGGGAGTCTAGTGATCATGACCACGAGCCAATGGCCGAGGAGGCAGAAGAGCAAGAGGAACATCATGAAGATGAATCTCCCGTGGATGGTCTAAGTCATGAAAAAATGATTACACCAGGTACACAATCTAGTGACTGGGCAGATGATGTTAAGCGTGGTGCAAGCCGACCAGATCGTATGGCATGGACAAACAGTGATGGTCAGATCTCTCCCTATATTCGATTAGATGGCGGACCAAAGGACTCCTTCAGCCAGACAGACCTCGACATCATAGATCGCGGTATTATTAGCCAAGATATGGCTGAAGAACTGCTTGATATCTATCGGAAGGACCTTGTACAAGCCTGCCCTGGAGTTGTTATCCCCAATGATTGGACTGCGTCCCAATTGCGAGCAAAAAAACCCGCATTATTCCACGCAGTTATGGCCGCCGCATCACACTCTAAAGGCGCAGGTTTAGCCAACCGGTTGCACGAGGAGGTGATCTATCTCTATGCGAAGTCGCTCTTCATCAAAGGCGAAAAATCGATTCAGCAGATACAGGCCTTACTTGTGACAGTGGCCTATTATACACCTCCAAACACACCAGCACAGCTCCAAATCTTCCAATACGCGAATATGGCGGCAGGTATGGCATTGGAGCTTGGATTAGCTACTAAACCTAGAACACACGAACAGCTGCCGAAGAGAGCAATTCGATCGTTACAGCGGATATCTTCTGCTGAAGAACTGTTGGAGAATTGTCGAACAATTTTGACATTATATATTTTGACTGCCGGGTATGTAACTTTCGTAGCGCTATTGTTGAAAATGGTTCCTGATTAGCTTAGGTTTTCGATGCGGCTGCGGCGACCTAATATGCTATTGTACAACAGCTGGATGGAGGAATGTCTGGCATTGCTTCAAAAGTCACCTCTTATAGATGACAAAAGGCTTGTCGCATGGCTGAAGCTTCAAAGAATTGCAGACGAGGCCAATACAGCATCCGGCTTTGATGACGCAAGCACGAGTTTTAGTCTTTCCGAACTCCGCTTGCAAGTAATTCTAAGAGTATTTGAGCGACGGATGCTTGATTGGCAAAAGTCCATACCTCAGGAGGTTATGAGCTGTGCGTGAACAATCTAATATTGATTATAGCAGGCACTGACGGATTCTGTAGTGTCCATGATGATCGAATATCACCAAAACATGCTTTCAATGTGGGAGTTCGCAATGGATGGTGGCCGATACGATGCTCCTGATTATCGTAATCGACACCTCTCACTTCCCGCGCTTGACGACGACTCTATTCAACCTGAGTCGCTCCTTTCGCGATCAGCCCTGCAAATAAATGCTACAATTAAGTGTATTAGTGCCGCACATTCATTGCTAGATTGTTTTCTTCAGCTCTCTATCGAACGATTACAGAAGGCTCCGAATGTTCTATTTGTCCGCTCTATATACTCTCTCGTAGCTCTCATGAAAGCCGATTATGCTGTCACCACGGACGCCGAAGGTCTCGGCGAAGTACTTGATTCGCAAAGCTTGAGAGTAGATTTTTATCTCGAAACTGTTATACGCAAGGCCGAAGAAGCTATAGGGCCTCAGAAATGCCGAATTCCTTCGCATTGGTTTCACATCCTGAATCTGAAATTGAAAACTTGGTATGACGAATATAAGCAATGGCGTAAAGATGGTAGATACCTGAAGCGCAATATCCAGCAGAAAATGGAGGGCCAGGATGGCACCACCCCTGCTACTCAAGCACCATCCTCAGCATTAGACGATATAAAACCGAGTGGAACTCAGCAAGTATCAATTCTACCATCAGCAATTCCCGAAGTATCCAACTACAACACAAATAACACTTACCCAACCTGGCCAGCGTCTGCCCTCACTATCCCTTCTACCGACGCAAGTCAGTCCTTTCCGACAGACCAACAAGCCTTTACAACAGAAATGGGCGATTTCTCGGGTGCCTTTCAACACGGTGATTTGTATCTTTGGAACGATATTAACGATGGATTCGGCGGCTGGATCCCGCAAAGTGGCAGTATTTACAGCGATTTGCAATTTGGGGGTTTCAACGGTCAGGGTATGTAGAAAGAAAAAAGCTAGATGGGTCAAGGGAGCAGTCCCGTGCATTCGCCTTTCCTTCTTTGGTCGATGAGGTGAACTGTTGGAGGCCTCAAATTCTGTGTCATTAAATGTTAGTAGTAAATGCATTTATGGATACGAAGCTATAAGGTATCAACATAGCGATATCTCTGGGCTCAAAGTATAAATGTGCCAACACCTGACCTTATATCAACTGCAAGAGATAATTTCAACCCTTATTTGGGAAATTATAATGTCGAAGTTAGGGAATAGTAGGATTTAGTGATAACTCATACTCCATGAAATCGTCATAGCACTCTATATAAATGTCGACTAGCTTATGAAGAAACTCCAGCATAATCGTCGGGCGAAGAAATAGAAAGCCTTCTATGGAATAAATAAAATTCCATAGGACGTTATATATGATTTTAGATCTCCATGTGAAAAAGCTTTAGTTCGCAATCATCTTTCTATAGATTTGGGGGAGTTCCGGGGGAAAACATAGGAATACTGACATTGTGGATGATGAAGTCTTGAAAAGGAGTGATGTTGAGGGGGAGTGCCGTGGGAGATGGTAGACGGTCTCTATTTAAATGATCACGAAGACTGCCGGCGGTTCGTTTGGTTATAACGCATGGCCATGCGTTCGTCGGTGGCGAGACGGACGTGGAAAAGAGGGCCCCGTGTCCACGCCTGGCCTTTTTTGGAGCTTGAAGAGAAGTTCCGGCTCCTATTCATGTGCTTCTTGACCATGGGCTTGACTGATGTGCCCATAGTGGGATTCGTAAGCTCGTATGAGGTTCGTAAAGTACGTGGCTAATCCATAAATAAATTCCACATCACAAAAGAGCTAGTGAATGTCTACATCTAAACACGAATAATACTCATATCGGAATAGTGGATCCTCATCAATGGGAACTTCTCCTAACTCTGCAATCTTCCGTCTCCAATTGTCATATCTCTCGTGCAACACAGTGTGATACTAGGTAGAAAAGTCAGCCAATTCGTATAGGAGTTCCTACACAAGTATTAGATGACAAAATATATGTGCTTCTAGATCGGTTAGTAGAACTTGAAGAATAAGGCCCTAAGTTCCGAATCTCTAACAACGAAGCACGCTATCCTGCGTAACGAATGTCTAATCCTTCATTCGAGCTCGACGATTTGCTCTCTTAAAATCAGGTACGTAGTTTGACGAGATGATTCAAGGGGCAAAATGAGATGCTGAGCGTAGTGAAAATCGACTTCATAAGGTCATGTTGAACCAATGACTTGAAGGATGCCGCACCCTCTCCTTATGCAAAGATTAAGGCTCTATTGGTCTGCATGCAGGCCTGCCCTGCGTTCGTCGGGATGGGGGAGCCCGTATTACATGTCTGGAAGAGACGGCATCATCAAAGAGTTACCCAATTAATACTAGCTCTGTCGTAGATAGAGGAAATGGCCCTGTGCACACGCCTTTCCCCTTTAGGCGGATAAGGCGAGCTCTCACCCCTTCCGACTGGGTCCTCGATTTCAACTTGGAAAATCTGGCGAATACAATTCCATGTTTGATAAGAATGCATGTAGTATTTTGAGATATGGGAAGGGACTCGAATTTCATTTGGAGATGGGGTTGTATTTAGTTGACACTGGCACCCACTTGTTCCTGGCTTTCTTGCTCCCTATCTTGTTCAGCCTTTAACAACTCAGCTCCCTGTGTTGATTACTTTCTCACTCACCCATCCATCATAGGGCTGTGGCGTGCATTATTTGCTCTCTGTCTATTGCGTACTTATTGGTCCCATCCTGACTAGCGGCGTTCCTTTGTCCTATCATGGATACAGAGCCTACAATGACGGCCCCTTCTACTTCGCCAACTGTGGAATTGAAGCCACTGGGTGCTGTAGCCACTACGGTTGCGGATCCAACTAAATCAGGCCGACCCCATAATGCACCCGATTACCCTACAGGAATCAAGCTGTACACAATCCTGGGGTGTCTCTATGCAACAACATTTCTAGTGGCCCTAGTACGTGCTACTGATCTCGAAAGCGGAAGGCGCTAGATGCTAAATAGGGGTTTTATAGGATAGATTGATCGTTTCAACTGCAGTACCTACGATAACCGATCAGTTTCACTCTGTCAACGATATTGGGTGGTATGCTAGTGCCTATCTGTTGCCAAGCTGTGCTTTCATGCTAGTGTTCGGGAGATTGTACCGCTTGTATCCGGTTAAGGCTGTCTATCTGTAAGTTTGTGAATACGTTTTTGCGCCTTGTTGACTGACCAATGCAGAACATGTGTAACGATCTTCGAGATTGGGTCGGCTATCTGCGGCGCCGCACCAAGTTCGGCTGTACTGATTGTTGGTCGTGCTGTTGCAGGCTTTGGAACAGCGGGCTTGTTCTCCGGTACGGTTGTCATAATGGTACATACAGTGCCTCTGCAGAAGCGAGCTCTTCTTCAAAGTCTTTTTGGTGCTGTATTTGGCGTTGCCTCTGTTCTAGGTCCTGTATTAGGTGGCGCGTTTACGGAGAAGGTCTCCTGGCGATGGTGTAAGCTCTTCCATCTTGTCGGGGTCGTTCAAAGCAGAACTACAAGCTGACAAGCCTGAAGGCTTCTATATCAATCTCCCTATTGGTGCTGTTGTTATCGTTAGCCTGACTTTCCTGCTCCACATCCCAAGCCCAGGCACCTACTAAACTTTTACACTCTTCCAGCAATTTCTTCAGCTTGACCCTATCAGTACTGCTGTGTTCTTGCCTGGCACAGCACTCTTTCTCCTAGCTCTTCAATGGGGTGGCGTCGAATACCCATGGTCATCTGCTCGCGTCATAGTATGTCTCGTCCTCTCGGGAATCCTCCTCCTCGTTTTCATCGGGGTTCAGATATGGAAATGCGAGGAGGCTACTTTACCTCCGCGTGTCATTAGCCAGCGCTCTGTGGCCGCCGCAGCATACTATATATTCTTTTCTGGCGCCTCAATGCAGGTGTTTGTTTACTACATTCCGATATGGTTCCAATCAATCAAAGGTGTCTCGGCTGTCAACTCAGGCCTGAATACACTCGCCCTCGTTCTATCTCTTACTGTGGCTAGTGTCGTAGCTGGTATCATCACAAATCGCACTGGATATTTCACGCCTTCCATGATCGTTGGATCCGTCATCCTCTCTATCGGGGCGGGCCTAATAACAACCTGGACTGTTGACACCAGGGGTGGGAAATCGATCGGGTACCAAGTGCTCTACGGCTTTGGAATAGGTCTAGGTCTCCAGCAACCTAATATGGCGGTTCAAACCACGCTTTCGAGGCAAGATATCCCGATTGGCACTGCGCTGATGTTCTTCAGTCAAATGCTTGGAGGTGCATTTATGATTTCCGTTGCGCAGAATGTGTTTGCTGCGTGGCTTCAAGATTATCTGGGGAGTACTCAGGGGATTGATGTCGAAGCAGTGATCAAAGCCGGTGCTACCGGAATAAGAAAGGTGGTAGAGCCTAGTCTCTTAATGCAAATTTTGGAGTCTTTCAACAAGGCCTTGACTAAAGCGTTTTATGTAGGTCTGGCAGTAAGTTGTGCAGGAATTGTGGGAGCATTGCTCACTGAGTGGAGGAGTGTTAAGGATGGGGAAGGGCAGGGTCATAATATCAATGTAAAGATGCAGGAGAAGGAAGAGGGAAAAGCCTGAATTCGATTCTAGGCCAATTTGCAATTGGCACTCGACAGTGTCGAGTTGGTTTGGCTCTGCTCATGTAGGCCGATATAAGCGAGTGGATCTGTTCCATAGGCAATACAGCCACCCTTACAGGAAAGAGTAGGGCGGAGCTGAGATGCGCCACGGCTGCAAGCTTAGTTTCCTGTAGGACAAGTTTTATGTTTCCCTTTCCCTGGCTCTAACATAACACTATAATCATAAATATTTCCTTTAAATGTCCCCGACTCTTACGCTATCAATCGTCTCGGATGGGGTATAGGCATATGGGCTCGAAGGGCGTCACGATCGACCACATGGAGGCTAGGGCGCTGGATAGGAATAATAATGACGTGCTCTCTAATATTGACCTACTATCATGATGAAGGTCGCCTCGCAATGGGCCATCTACAAATGTTAGCTAGCGATAAGGAGACAAGAAGTGGATGAGAACGCACCTTGGCTCAATGAGCTGTTCATCGGCACCATTATCAGTTTATGAAGTATAGAATGATAAACAGTGCTATGGGCTATATATACTCACTTCATCCGTGTTGAGAATACGTGAGCAAAACGAAATATTGACTACCAACTAGGGATTCGCAACTTGTGATGAACCTATGATTACTAAGCAGCTAAGCAAATCTCACGCATAGAACGATTATTTGTCTGCGGGCTTCACTCTCCCATGATCTAACGGCTGCTATTATTTGGAAGCGAAGTCATTCAGCTAAAGCTAAATATTGTAGGGAGGTCTCACTAAATTGATATCTGTATAAATTTAAAGGACACTTTTAGTAACGCTAGGATGATCTCAATGCAATGACTCAAACTAGTATCTATATTCTCTCGTTTGACTCCGGCATTTTCTAAGATCTCATAAATATCCTGCTCCACTTTCACTATCGCTGTGTTTAGGTCCCACTTATCCTGATGATCGGCAAATAGTTCTTTAGATCCCTACAAACCCCAATCATATAGTAGATTCTTTCCCATTGTTTATCTGAAACTAAGGAAGTAACACTGATAAGAATCAATATATTGAAACGTCACGGAATTGGTTGTCTCAGCTTCTGGCGGACACGAACACCTGCGCGCCGACGGCATATATGGCGTGTTTTCCGTCTATATTGTACGAAGCTGCAATGTTTACCACCGACATGGCGAATGTGTATCTCTTCGCCGCACAAGCGCTCGAGACGTGCATTAACGGACAAGAAATGGTTGGCGAAAGGCAGAATAGACAGGGATTGACTAATGAGATGATCCACTAGGTGAATCTAATGGTCTCCACGGTGTGACGCAAGAATTACTATTCGTCTTGCATGTTCTGCAATGAAGGGGCGCAGCTTTGCGTTGTCTTGAAGGAATTGTTGTCTGACTGGAAAAATCTTCTCGCAGATCGCTCGGCTTCTTGCCTCGGCGATCATTTCCTTACAACCTATAAGCAACTCAGTTCTTGGACAAGTCTGCAGAGGTGATGCAGTCTCGGAGACCTGAGCCGAGTATGATTGAGTACCTTACAACGAACAAAGACTTCACACGGGCACTCAATTGATGAGCCGTCCCTCATTGATTTGATGTGCACCTAAAGCTGACCCAAATTCCTTGGTGGACATAGACACAAATATCCTAATGAATAATACACCGCTTTTTGCAAATTCAAACTAGATATTTTAGAGTTATGCTGAGATCACGGCCTCCTAATCGCGATATCCCTTGGGATCAAGTGTTGGAAAACCCAACAAATCTTTAACATGTTAAGGGGAGGTAATACGAGAAATCGGACCACCAAGAGCTATCTTGAAACTAGCGGTCTGGCAAGCACGTCGTCTGCGGGCGCTTCTTATCGCTCCCGCGCGAAGCGGTTCCGGCAGCGCGGCCCACGGAGGATGCTCACTGGGTCCCCGGAATCATCCGCCTTTGGGACGACGGGACAGGCGCATCTTCAAACCTCCTGGTCCCTACGGAAGCAATTGGAAAAGCTGCTGTCCAACGCATTTTGCTATCCGCGTTCGAGGTTCTAACCGCGCTACCCTGTCTGACGAGGTTGGAAAGGGTCGATATCGCAAAACTTTGCCTCTCTCGTACTATTAGCCGGCACATCCACACTGTCTCTGGTGCGGAGATGGCGAGCTAGCAAGCCGAGATGGAAAAGATGGGAGCCTCGACCGCAGCCACGCCTTTGGCCCATTCAAGACGGTTAGCCTAGTAAAGGTAGCCGAACCCCAATCTCGCTGCAAGCCATATCACCCCGGGCTATCCTCGCTCCTGGCTCACAAAACGTCTGCCTTTCCCCAGCTTCCCCCGGTCCGTTTGTATGTCCGTCGAGAAAAGAAGCGAATTTCCAGAGGCCGGGATCCACGCTCGGACATACCTAGGTAGGTATCGGCTAGACGCACGAATCCCAGGTCGGCAGCAGCCACAGTTAATCCTGGCATATCAACGGCGAGACTTTACAAGGGGAAGGAGTGAGCAAACTACGCCGCATTGCCCCTCACTCTCAAATTTCTCACGACCCCTTATTTTGCTGTGAGACATCGCCCCACCGGTTCTCCCGCCAGACTTACCATCCTCCCGGCTAAGCTTTCCGTGGCATCCCCGTTTGTTGCGCCCGCTGGTCCTTCGAGTTAGTGAACATGTCTGAGAAAAATACCGCCGAAGAGACGACGAAGAGCAGTTATGAACATGAACTTAGCGAGCAGAATGTCGTGCCGCGGTATATCACCAAGCTTGACTTTCGGCTCATTCCTGTCCTAGGTGTCACTTATACAATCCTGTTTTTGGATCGAACAAACAGTGAGCCAACCTAATCTGTCAATTACTAGTCTGGCGTTAACATTTTCCAGTCGCCAATGCCAGGATCGAGGGCCTCGAGGACGGCCTGAACATGCCTGCAAATGGCTTCAATACTAGTCTCTGGATTTTCTTCATTCCATTCGTGTTAATTGAGATTCCGAGTAACATGATCATGGCGTTGCCGCGCGTCAAACCAAATATCTTCCTGGGGATTAACATGATCATTCTAGGGATCATCTCCACGTGTCAAGGCCTTACTCATACCTACGGCGGTCTGCTAGCCTTGCGTTTCCTGATGGGCATCTTTGAAGCTACGCTTCCTGCTGGTGAGTAGCTTGTTGAACCTTGACGTAATTGATGCTAACATAGCCAGGCGCCGCATTTCTGATCGGAGAGTACTATACTCGCCGCGAGGCGTCTCTTCGCTTCGCCCTCTTCTTCACCTTTGGTGTTCTCGGGCCCGCCATCAGTGGAGTGAGCTTCTTTAGACTGCCAGAGAAAACCCCTACTAAGTTTTTCACAGCTGCTTGCGTTCGCTATCCGCAACATGAACGGAATTCAAGGAAAAGAAGGCTGGAGATGGTAGGTGCCTGCGGTTTTTTTTCCTAGTTAAAGACTGATCATTTGGTAGGATTTTCATCATCGAAGGCATCCTCACAATTTTCATTTCATTCTTTGTCTTCCTGTTCGTGCCCGATTTTCCAGAAAAGACTAAGATCCTCTCTCCCGCCGAGAAGGAGCATCTACTAGAGAAGCTGCACAGTGACAAAGGCGACCAAAAGCTTGACATCAGGTCTGTCAACTGGGTTAAAGTCCTTTCAGACTACAAAATCTGGTTTCCGTAAGTTCAAAGCCTTCCTCCAGTACGCGAAAATGACTCTTACAGTTGTTAGGACCCTCATGTTCTTCTGCTGCGATATGACAGCCGCATCCATGTCTTCCTTCATCCCCACGATTCTCACCGAGCTTGGTTGGAAAGCTGCCCGCGCCCAAGTCATGTCGATCCCTATCTGGTTGACAGGAATCGTCTTCCAACTCTTTGGCAGCTGGGTCTCGGGTCGTGTTGGTTGGCGCTTCCCATTCGTACTTCTGGGGATTACAATCGTACTCGTGGGCTGGATCATTCAGATGGTCTATTCCGAGCGCAAAGGCCTCGCAGCCGGTATTCGCTATTTCTCACTCTACTGCATGAGCGGCGGCACTTTCCTTCAGATGGCTATGGCTACTGCATGGATGACGAACAACCTGCGTGGTCGAGCTAGTACAGCTGTAGGGACCGCCATTATCCTTGGTCTCGGAAACTGCGCGAACTTCGTGGCGACCAATGTTTTCATTAAGGCGGAGGCGCCCTTCTACCCCACTGGCTTTAGAACGGGTCTAGGCCTTACCATCGCAGGCGCCATGTTCTGCCTAATTTTTGTAGCCCTGCTATGGTGGCATAACCAAAAGCTTGACAGCAAGAGGAGAGAAGTTGGGGGTGAGGATGACCAGAAGGAGTATAAGTATCAATATTGAGATGATGGCATGCAAGAAGCAGACGAAGGTGGTAATGGTCCCTTCATGACAGATATGATTCATGATGATGATGATGATGATGATGATGATGATAATAATAATATTATTATTATTATTATTTTTGGGGACACAGGGGCCTTAACGGACTTAGTAATTCTTTAGAAATATAAAATGAAGAGGAGGTTCAGCTAGGTATAGCTGAGCTTCAGCAGCACGTCCCAAGCCCCATTCTGTTGGAATCATGACATTATGCGCTAACTAATCCGGGACTGGTGTGAAACCCGGACCGAAATTGCGGGCAACGCCATTTCACTTGAGAGCCTCTCTTCGCCTATAGTTTCGCATCAATCGTTCTAGATCTAATCATGGCCCCGTCGATCATAGCCGCAACTGCTGCCGTGAGTTACCGGGGCTTTATATTCAATTAGTCTATCGCAAACCTTGGAGAAGTTCTTTGCTTTATCTAACTGACATTCTGACTATTCAGCCCCTTTCATACCCTCGGACCGCGTTGCCATCGAGTTGCTAGATATCTACTAAACATGGTTATCGAACACTCTCGCGGCATTTCATAGCCACAGCTACATGTCGAGGATGGACCGACCTTAGTAAGATGAATGTAGTCTCTCTACTATCCGGTCGGTAACCACGCTATGTGTTGATCTCATAGCCTTGATTGCCTAATGGCTGGATTGTCAACGCAGCTATCAATTCTTCACTATTTGACCTTCCGATCCTGCATCTACTTGTATGCGCCGGAAAAGCTTCTGTGTCGACGGAAATAGATTCCGACATGGCTAACCCCGGCTCATCCTCGCTGCGGGGTGAGCATGAATCCGCCTTTCATCCTGTTCCTGTCCTCAAGGTCTTGTCGAACTAAATATCAAGTACTAAACACTCATCATGGACAAAACTTATAGAACCCTTCCTCAAACGATCTTCCGCAGCTGTAATTGGCAGCCGCATGCCCGACAATGCTTCCGCCAACCTCTCCGTACCCTTGCAACCTCCTCTGAATCTCGACGCGCATCGGTCGCTCAAAGCATTCGTGTTGATCACGCGGAAGATATTGGAAACCAGACGGTAGCTGCCATGGGACGTACAATATCTGGCAAGGCGCTCAAGATTAGGAAGTACCCGGCGTTCGAGAGGTTGGAGGATGAGAGGTTATACCGGAAACAACATCTTGCAGCAGCATACCGGATATTTTCTGCAAGAGGATTCGATGAGGGGGTTGCAGGACATATCAGTGTGAGGGATCCTATTCTGACAGATCACTTCTGTACGTCCGGGCTTTTCCTATGTGGATAACCGTCGGTAGCGGAAGAGCATGGCATGGCTCTCTAACAGACGATGTGAGCTTACATTTCACAGGGCTAAACCCCCTGTCCGCTCACTTCAGCTTGATACGCGTCTCAGATCTCATCCTGGTGAACGAAGCGGGCGAAGTTGTTGAAGGAAACGAGCCCATCAACGCCGCCGCCTTTGCAATACACTCTGCAATCCATAGAGCAAGGCCAGACATTCACGCTGCCTGCCACGCACATTCAATTTATGGAAAAGCTTTCTCGGTATTTGGAAGGGAGCTGGATATGATCACGCAAGATAGTCTGCGTTTTTACAAAAGTCACGGTGTTTACAAGCAGTTCGGCGGTGTGGTCCTGGCTAGCGAGGAAGGGGAGCGGATCGCGGAGGCTTTGGGTACACTTCTTTCTTCCATCTTATCCCTTTCGCTAACGTAGCATGAAGGTAACGGCAAAGCAGCAATCCTCCAGAACCACGGCATCCTAACCTGTGGGCGGTCGGTCGACGAAGCAGCCTTCTGGTTTCTGAGCTTGGAAAAGACGTGTCACGCGCAGTTGCTGGTGGATGCAGCCGCGAAAGGAAGTGGATATAAAAAGAAGATCATCTCTGATGAGGAGGCAGAGGAGACATATAATCAGGTGGGTACACCAGAGAAGGGTTGGCTAGCATTTCAGGGATATTATGATGAAATTCTTAGGAAGACGGGAGGCGATTTCTTGAACTGAGCAACAGGATATGTGTGGAGAGTGATTGTGCAGGTCCGTATGACCTCACTATCTTGTGAAACCTGCATATTCTAAAAATTCAAGGATTCGAGCATCAGGCATTCAATAAACGATGACGCTCCACTCGTAGCTCTCATCCTTATTTGAGAGGCAAAGTTTTCTTTCAATTGCTAATGCAAAATTTATTCATTTTCTCTCTTCAGCCATTCTTTGGTGTACTACCTTCGTTCCATATGATCTGTGATTACTTTCATTCAGATCTACTTGCCAAGATGTTCTCTCGAGCTTTCCTCGTTTCTTCGCTTACTACTCTTGCATCTGCGCATCAAAATTTCCATGAATTATTCGTGAACGGCGTGAACACCCGATATCAAATTGGTATTCGCGTATCATCTTCAAATAGCCCTGTGATAAGCGAGGTAGAGAAATGATATGTCTGTATTTTTCAATAAGTTTTTGTAGACCGATGTTACGAGCAAAGACATCGCTTGCAATCTAAATAGAGACGTAGTTCCCTCAGGCGTATAGACAGTTCCTACCAACGAGTGCAACACTATCAAGGTCCAATGGGACCAGTCAGGGCGTCCGGTCTGTCTTGTAAATACAATCTGGCTTATTAGGAATGAGTGTACTAATCCATTCTTAGGAGCTATTATGCATTTTATTTATGGTCCTGTTGACGATGCAGGCATGGTTACTGGTATTGGTTCTTGGGTGAAAATCGACAAGCTCGACTACGTAGACGGAAAATGGGCAAACGGGATCATGCGGGCACAGAATACAACCAATGAATTCAAGTTCCCCAACGGCCTTGCAAGCGGAGAATATATGGTATATATGCATTGTTTCTTCTACGATCCCTCATAAATCAATTTACAGGTTGGCTTTGAGTACTCTCTAGCTTCGATCTAAGATGCTCGCCCTTCATGCCGCCCAAACCTTCGGTAGAGCCCAGTAAGAAAACAAGATACCACAGCTGAACTTCTCCTTGACCCTGTTATATTCTATATCAGATTCGCCCAACCGAAGATTACCGGTATGGGCTCAAGATCGTGCTCGCCTAGCATCGGGCTCCCTAGAGCATATACTGCCGAGGGTCCTAATATTTACATTCCAAATATTATAATGGCTTTGACCCGGAAACTTATACCGCATCCGGTGGCCCTATCGCTTCATGCGGTGGTTCAAGATCTTCGACCACGCCCAGCGTGCTATCGTACGCTACTCTAATTCTATAGCTGTGCTTCCCGGTACCTCCGTAACGTCAATTGTGCCTACTTCCAAGACCGTCTCCACCATAGCTAGTCTTCAAGCGTCAACCGACGCTAGTGGCAGTGTCAAGAAGTACTATCAATGATAAGGTAACTATCCTCCCAATGCAGTGGCAAATTAGTTCAAATACCGCATGTTAACATGTGTAAAGTGAATGTTCTAATTGGACTGGCGCGACGGCTTGCGAATCTGGCACGGCTTGCGTCAAGCAAAAATGGTTACTACTCACAGTGTCTGTAATTGCGAGATATTCCGGTCTATGTGCTAGGAAATCTCGAAGTGGAGTGCCAAATGCTGGAGTGAAATTCGTTTTTGATTATTATTTCTCTTTTTTTATATATCACAGCAGATGATGCAAAGCAGACCTGCTAGTTACTTGGATTTGAAAACCTTTATTGTTTTTTTATCAAAAATTTCTCCTCTCTGACCCTGGAGAATGCAAAAAGCTGAGAACATAAAATCAGGCGCAAAACATTCAATGTCTCATTATGATTCCACAGCGATCCTTGGTAGGTACAAGTAGGTATCCTCTAGGTGTTTAACAACATCCCCATTCTGCGTGCGGCTTCGGACAAGCTTCTGCGGAAACTTGCCTGTAAGCCGCCATGACGGCAAGCTTGCCAACGGGTTGTCTTCTTTCTCCAACCCTGCCTGTGCTCCCGGAGCGGGCTCAGCAGTGCCATTCGTGCTAACTTCATTCTTATTCCAACACAGGAACCTTGCACATAATGCCAGTAGACCCTCATCTTTATCGTTTACGAGAACATTATTCTTCTTAGCAAAGCTTTCCCACTTCTCTCCTAAAGTGTCCCATCGTTCCTGATTACTCGCTTCCGATTCTTCGGTTGTGCTCTCCGCTGGTACATATTTATCCTGTATTGAGGCGAGTATTGGCGCTGTTTTTCCGTCTTGAGCTGGGCTCTCGTATCTTGGCAAGAACCAGTCGTCGCCATTTTGGCTTTCAGGTGGGACAAATCGGAAATCCATAACCCTCAATTTGGCTGCATCACTCGCTTTCAAGACCGGGATGAAGCTTTCAGCCAGTTTAGGGAGAGGCGCGGAGAGAACTAGGCCCATGGCTAATGGTGTAGTTGCGTCTTTGTGATTCAGCAGGGACGAAGCGGAGGTCTTCGAAGGATCCGTGGAGGTATCGTATTTTCCAAAGGTAGCAACGGGAACGGGCTTGATGTCGAACTGCACGTTGGACCATCCACCAATCACCTCATCTATAGTTCTAGATCTTATCGTGATAGTGAACTCGGATAGCATGGGTTCTTTCATTCGCATGGGGCGAGAATAGATCCTCGAATCTTCCGGTTTTAAAGAACCTAGCTGTACACCATCGCTCGGATTGCTTGTACTTGCGGCTATAGAAGCCGAGCTAATGGCGAAATCCGTAGCTATACGAAACTTGAAAGACCCGCCTTTAACATGCCATAGGACGCCCGCACCCGTACTTGTTGGATCCGCTTTCTCACCCTGTTCTTCCACATCTTCATTTGTATGGCTGGACGGTGGGTTTGGGAAATTCCCGTCTTCGAGTGTGAACTTGAGTGCGGCACCTTCGACAATCTGTGGTTCTTCTTTATCAGAGGCTTCGGACTGGCTTGATCTATCGGCAGGCACGATCTCTGAAGTATCGTAATAAACGATGCTTTGTAATCGCCTTAGATCGACATTAGTTTTCGAGTCGACGGGAGGGCCAGGATTGTGCATCATCATCCAGAATTGAAGAAGATTAAGAGCAGGCGCTGGCTCGGGGCTTTCTCCAAAGTCAACGTCGAAAGCAAACAGATAGAAATCGACGCTGTGAGACATTGGTTAGTTATGGCGAAATGTTATAGGGAACGGGGTCACTTACTGCGCAATACCCCCGAACTTGGGGCCTTGGACCTCCAACCATGCTCCAACCGATACTTTAACATGATCATGAATGAACAAGAAATCAATAGCCGCTTCCACACCGACAGACACCCGAAATTCTGCGCAGTAGTGTAGCGGGTGGAAGTTAATCAGGCAATCGAACTGCGCATCGAGCCAGGCCTTCACAATACCAATGTCTAGGCTAACATGTATCAATGCACCGCCCATCACGACCTTGGGAGTGACCGCAAAGTACGCTTCTCCGATTACACTTAAGCTCTTTCCGACGTTGAAGGCAACACCGACTCTTTTTGGCACGGGGTACCAAGCTGGCCTATCGTACTTGGGATGATAGCCGCCAACCGAGAAGACCCAGTCCCCAGCATGTGGATTCGATCCGAACCAATACACTAGAGCGAATCCGCCATACAAACGGCATTGCGGAACAAGCAGAAACGAAGTCGGTGCCAGAGCTGCCTCGGTTCGGAAATAGCCGTCACTAAAGTTGATTTCTGCTAGCATCCCGAGTTCGACATACACCAAACACTTGGACCTATCTGGCATATCTGGTGGCATTTGTGCGACAGCATCAGCAAAAATGTTCAAAATGATGCCAGAGTCCCTAAATGCTAGCATGACTACTGCAGTCACTGTCAACACGTAAAATGCCTGAATTGTCATACCTGCAGCGAACCAATACGCATCTCGCTTCGGCGTCACCCAGCTCCCGGGCGGATCCACCATTTTTTGGACGATTGCCATTGGGTCGTTGCCTACCCCCATAGAGGATTTGTCGTTGATGAAGGGGAAGTCGAAGATCTCTTCAATCTTTGGAGTTCGGACGGATGAATTGAAACCAAAGCCAAGGCGAACCCCCGAGATAGTAGCGAATGCGAGCGTCACGAGTTTGCCATTCAGCTTTGCGTATAGGAAGATTGACTTGTAGCCGTTCATAATGGCGTATTCGCCTACACCAACAAAAGTATAGGGAACGAAGCCAATACCAATGCCTCCAAGGTATATCTCCTCTTTGCTCGGTAGGATTCGGTGCTCGAACCCGCCTGCTATGAGTACAGGGGGCTTGTCGAAGGTGAGACCCATTCCGTGGATCACGGGGGTCATAGACCCGAAGACGCTCGTTAGGTCGTTGAGCTTGATTTCGTCGAGGGGGACGGCAAATCCGAAACCCAGGAGCTCGAGAGTCATGGGACCCATGGCGAATTTCGCGTCTATGGTGATGGCAATGCTCTTTTTGCCGTTCTGTTCTTTGAACTGAAGGCTGACAGAATTGATTGCTAAAGGCCCAGCTTTAATCTCGAGAGCGCCTTTGGAGGGGGCGGATGGCGGAGGAACAGGCGGATTTGGCGTTGCTTTTACAAGTGCACCGGTTTGTTTCGGTGGGACTAAATTTGAGTCCGATTTCGGGGACGTCTTAGTAGCAAAGATGTGATCAAGTATGGCTAATCCGCTTCGAATCACCATGAAATGATGTCCAGGAGCAATGACGACCTTGTTTGCACTCTCCGGTGGACGTTTTTCCGCCCCCTGACCCGTTAATTTCCGATAATACAGTGTACCTTGGCCTTGGAGTACTGAGCTGTTCAAAGCATCGACCTCAGCTTCGAGAATGCCTTTTTGCTTTATGTCTCCGGCTTCGTTAACCCAGACATACTCTAGCTGGTCGAACGGCTGTGCAAGTTCCCCAATAAGTGGGATCTTATCAATGAGAGGGATCTTATCTGCTGAAAATCGTAGCACCATCTTTGTCTTCTCTTTGACCTTGTTACCAATCTGTGCGAAAGTAAAGCTAAAGGAGCCGATAGCAATCCTGAACGCAAACAGAACTTGGTTTGCCCCAAACTTTTTAACTTTAATCGTCACCGCCGCCTTGTCATTGGACGATGGTATAGCAATATCTTGGACGAATGGAGGTAGCAGGTCCGCGACATGATCTACGAGAGAGTTCATTACCGTATATACTGTCGCAGTTTTGCCTTCTGAAGCTGACGTGCCTAAATCGCACTCGAACGACCAGTTCGTTTGCGCCTTTCCATCCGGTGCATATTGAACTTCTCCCAAAGCTTTGGTTCCATCTGGTAACACCGGCGTCCCAGCTGGGTTTATAGCATTTGCGGCAGTCTTATTACCAGCATAGGAACTAGCGTACTGATACAACAACCGTAGCTGTAGCTCGCCGACTTGTACTACCCCAGTAAAAGTAAAGCTAGTTGCGGGTCCGCCAACTGTTCTCGTTTCTGTAGTACTACTGTCTTGTCCTTTGTCATACGTATAAGTTATCCGCAGTTCCGGAATACTTAATTTCCCAAGCACCGACTCGAGTGGGCCTTTATAGTCTGGATCGAAGGAGTCTAGGAGCATGGAGCCAGTGACACCTTCGGCGTAGCCGGTAAGTACCCAGTCTTTTGTGTTCGTATAGCTGACCATAAGCCCAAGGTCAGCCTTTTCTTTGGAATTTGGGGGTTGAAGGGTAAAGTGGGTGCTCATCATGCAAGAAAATTTTTCCTTCCCGATTGATAAGTTGACATCGAGCACATCCCATTTGAATAACTCAGGAACTTTCGGCTCTGTCGAAGAAGAATCAGGTTCTGGGGGGCTGACTAGCTTTGCTGACAACCAGAGGACGCTGGAGGCCTTGTGATACGAGATGCTCGCCATTGCGATTGCGAATGGAAGAACTGAAGGGATGGATTTTAGCTCCTCAGAAAGATCACGTATATCCCAGAATAATTTGTCCTGGCCGTGATTTGCGGGTGGGAAAATAGCTTGGCAGGGTTCAAAATCTGGTAACAGCTTGTCTTTTGTAGTAGTATAAAATCCCGCAAGTACAAGTCCACCGGAGAAAGTCCCTGAGAGGGAGTTATAGTCTAGATAGACTTCCATATCAGACCATGTGAGACCAAATGTTGCCATCCAAAACAGCTTGTTGTCGACATCCTTTCCTGCCGATAGGCGTAGAGGAATAACGTGCTTAAGAATACTGTCTTGAAGGGGTACTTCAAGTTTACTAGACAGGTGGGATTTGATGACGCTGAACATTCCTTCACCTTTATTCGTATCTTCGGCCTCCTCCTCGTCTTCTAGGTTTACCTCTTTTTGCGTAATGGAGACAGACATTCCATTTGGCTTGAGGTGCACCCAGAGAGAGAAGAACTTTACAGGAAACTGAATAGTCAGGCTATATGTGCTGTGAACTGACCATTCAATGGCCGAATCGTCTATATCATCGTCACCAAAATCGATAGGCAAGCCGTACGTTGTCTTCTGGACTAGTATGCGGGCCTCCGTGAGCGAGGATACCGTTAGACCAAAGTCCGAGATGGTTGATATGACCGCGGCAGGCACAGTCCCTATCTTGAATGCAAGAGCTGTGTCAATACGTAGTTCCTGACCTGGAGTCAGCCAGACGGCATTTCGGTCGGAATCGAGATCTATCTCGAGGAAAGTGGCGAGGCCAATGCCGTTTACGATGTCCCTTAACAACGATACTTTTTTGGTCATAGGGACAACATCTTCGCTTTTTGGATCAGTGTCTCCGGCATCCTCTGACTGAATATCTTTCGAATAAATGCCTTTCGGATCGCTTCCATGTGGATGGTTCTCATTCGAATCTGAATTGCTTGGTTCTGCCTCGATCTGCCAGCTTTCATCAGGAACCTTGCCATCCTCCAAGACATCGAATGTAGACAAGACATCCTCAAATTTCAATTTCGCCGTTTTCGCTGTCTCTACATTCAACGGAAGGATGATAGAGTCGCCCACAATGTAGTCATTGTCTTTCGTAGCAAATTCAAATTGACTGAGGGGTCCTGTGCCCCTAAATGCACAAGTCAATGGTGGGTTCTCTTGTCGAGGCTCTCCCTCCTTGGATTCTGGAATGTTAAGAGCGCAATTAATGTCTGGATTGTCGAGGTAGTCCAGCCAGTCGGCGTGAGGCCCGTCTTGGTTCCGGTTGAGGATCGATAATAATGGATCCTCAGCCATGGCTCCTGATTTTACGCATCAACTCAGCATAGAGCAAGGATCTGCTTTTCCGGTGATAAGAAATGAGAGTATGTGTATGAAGCACGCCTCATCCGTGTTTTGGGAGGTACCATCAAGATACTCAGGTTTAGCTCATCGTGTAATAAAACGGTTTAGACCGGTATAGAAAACCCACATTGACCGAACTCTGAGGCCATGAAGTTTTCCAGCACCCGTTCCAATTCTCTTTGTCGTATGTTTTCAATTAATGATTCAACCTACAAGGTTTATTCTCCACTCCCCAGTTTGCGTGGTCGGCCGACCCTCGCCAACGCATAGCTCGTATTCTCGTCAAATATAATTTTTGCTCATGATCCTCTCTAAACTCGGCCAATTTTTATCGTATCGGGAATTTACTTTATCGCCTGATATTATAGGTTAAAAAGACGTGCCCTGCATCGAATCTGCTGCCATTAGCGCAAAATACTATCGCCTCGCATTATGGTCTACTATCGGCATTTTCGATTCGTGCCTGCGGCACTTGCCTTTTCCTTTGCAATCGTCGCTTTTGTTTTCGCAATACTGTCTATCACTTCGAAAGAATGGGCAGTTCGAGACAACTTTCTCCCTCAAGATCCGCCCAGAGATTGGAAAACTCCGTACTATACTCTCTACCGATCCCCATTTCAAATATGCACGGCGCGCCAAGCTCAGGACCCAGAGTCAGGAGATGAAAATCCGCCTCCTCCTTTGGTCGAATGCATCCACTATAGGCCTTTCGGGCGCAACAAGACTAGCTGCGAGCTAGAAGTCGTGACACAAGAGGATCAATCTGCCAATGTCGGGGATGCGCGACTCTGCCAACAGATTCACTATGTAGGAGACTTCATCATCGCAAGTACCTGCTTCATTGGTCTTGGTCTTATAACGACTGGCATCATGTTTCTACTCACTTTCCTCCGAACCCGTGAACGACAGCGTCACAGTGACAACACTCGGACGGCGACTCATATTAACGTTGCGTTGCAGTTGTTCTTCTTTATTGGTTTCGCAACCGGGATAATATCTCAATTCTACGCAATTCTTGCTTTCATTCAGTCACTTCCCAACCAGGCCGACTTCGCATCCAGCAGTGGAGTGGGTGGTAGTGAGGAGACAAATGTTTACGGAAATCATGGGCCATGGTACCAGGGGAAAGGATTAAGCGTGTATGTGACGTGCGCGTGGGCTTTTGCTGCTGCAGCTGGCGTGACAGCAAGTAGAACTTGGAAATTGCCGAATTGGAGTGTGCTGGCCTAAATATATTGATATAGCATATTGGATCATTTAGCTCACTTTACCTATCTAAAATAACTATATTTAGCGAACGTAACCTGATCTTGAACACAGGATAACGTAGGACTTAACTCATATGATATGTGCATGCTATAGTATCTGTGGGAGACATGATGCGATGCCAGCTCTAGTGCAAGGCTAACTTTGGGAGCTAACATGGAGCATTGCATCTCGTATCTCGGAAGCTTCTACAGTACTAATCACTCCTCATTCGAAGATAATCATTTCAGTATCTTGTCACAACATTTGAGCAACGATAAATTCAAAATCGACGCCAGAAGTCCGACCCCGTTTCGAAGATGGAAGGCTTGGAGATTGGCCTCAATGGAAATCTTGTTGACGCTGAAACACAACAAGAGGGAGGGAGGTTCTTTGCCGCTGACGCATCATCAAGCAATTATATTTTGTTGCAATGCAAAGACGTTCTGACTCTCGAACAAAAAGAAGAGCTCAAGCGCCTGCACGTGACGCTTCTAAGCTATCCTGCCTACAATACATACTATTGTCGATACGAGCCGACGGAGCTGGACGAAATCAGAGCGTTGCCATATATCAATTACGCGAACATTTATCGACCGGAGTTTGTCACAGAGGCAGGGCTCAAAGACAAATTGGAAAATAGTGATGAAGGCCATCAACCACCGGAGGAAAAGCGTTACGAAGTGTACATAAGTCTTCATGAGGACCACCGTAATCGGTTAGAACAGATCCGTCAAAAGATAATCCAGGTCCTAGGGATAGATCCAGAACTGGTCAATGCCGATGCATTCATTTTGCGCGCTAAGTTACAATCGCATGAAATTGCACGTGTTGCAGGGATCGACGAAGTACAGAGAATTGAAGAAATACCAAGGCTAGCACTCTCCAACAATCACGCACGGGTTGATCTAAACCTTGAATACATAATTGGCGCCGCCAATTCAAGGCTTGTGGTAGGAGGGGGATTGGGCCAAATAATTGCAATTGCTGACACTGGCGTTGACGACCAACATGAGGCGTTAAGAGGTCGTGTCCGCGTCATTGAGGGAAGTAGGAATACAGACGCCAGAGGACATGGAACCCATGTAGCTGCAAGCGCAATTGGAAGTGGCAACTCTCTGGAATTCGGACCCATACAAGGTACTGCGCCGTTTGCTACGGTCTTGTCTCATGTCATAGTGGACAATGCCGGCAATATTACTTGGAGTCCACTGATGTTCCAAAGAGCCTACAATAGAGAATACGGTGCTCGCATCCACAGTAACTCATACAACGTATCACATGCAGGGATCTTCCAACAGCGTCAATACGACGGATTAGCGCAGGATTGCGATCGAATGGCCATATGTTTACCCCAGTTAGTAATTTTATTTTCGGCTGGAAACTCTGCGCCGTTCAAAAATGTTACAAGTGATGGAGAGATCGAATCACAGGCAGCTGCTAAGAATGTGATAACAGTTGGAGCTTGCGAGTCGACGCGACCAATGACTAGAAACCCTCTTACCTATGACTACTATGTCGCCGTGCCCATACCGGGTTATTTGGCTTTAAACCTGGCTGGGAACCGTGATCAAATGGCATTGTTTAGTAGTAGGGGCCCTACAAAGAATACAAACGGTGGTCCGGACGATAGACGCATCAAACCTGATGTAGTTGCGCCTGGTACGGTCATATACTCTGCAAAATCTTCACAGCTCGATCTCACATTACCTAATATCTTGCCTGGTGCCATAGAAGCCGGAGTGCCAAATGATGGTCGATGGTCGTATATGAATGGGACAAGTATGTCAACGCCACTAGTTGCGGGGTGCTGCGCAACTATTAGGGGAAGGATTGCACTCCAATGCCATAATCTTGCTAGAATACCCAGCGTTCTAGTTAAGGCTATTCTCATAAACGGTACGAAGTGGATGGTTGGGACGAACCAGGACTCACAAGGTTTTGGGAGAGTCAATCTCGCAAAGTCAATGGTGTGCTTTTCAAATCACTTGGGATGCGGGTTTTGGCCAAAGCAGGAAAGTGACTTTGCCCGGATGCAAATGATACAAGGCCAGGAACTGAAAATTCGAGTACCATTACCAACAGCTAACCCATATCCTGACGGGATTACACCAAGGTTTTCACTGACAGTTACCATGTGCTACCTCGATTATCCTGATCAGTCCGGTCTGGTTGATCATCTCTCCTTAAAAGTCCTTCAAAAAACCAGACTCCCTGATGGAACGTTCCCTGAGCGATACGGAAACAAGCTTCCTGGAGAGCCTGCCGACAATCGGAATAATGTCCAGAAAGTTATATGGGACGGTATAAGTGCTCCTGCTCCTTTCCAGCACCCCGATCCATTTCGAATTTACGTTAGGGTGGAACGTCTTGCACGGGATGCGCAATTTCTGCATCATTTTGCGCTGGCTTGGCATGTTGAAGAGATGAGCAGAGGTGATGCACAATTTGATTTTTGGAATGAACGGATGCCTTCTACCGATGCTCGTAATAGGGTATATAGACTTGCACAAGGAGTTGCGGCTGCACCTCGGTGGCGTATAATTCGTAGATAGGTAAATTATCATTTGCTCTAACCGCTTTCAGTTCATGCGCAAAGATTGACACGTCAAAGATACACAAAAATAGACCACTAGGTAGAGAGCTAGTATGAACGAAATTCCTTGAGTAAGACTAGCCTATTCTTTCGCCTATTCTCACATTTCTATCTCTTGATCATCTCTTGTCTTTAATTTCAGAACCGCATAACTGTTCACAACTGCTTCACCCTCCGGATGTGCCGCAGTACTATACCATTCAGACCAAGTAATCAGTACCTTTCCCACTCCTACCATCTTTTCCTTCCCTTCCATCTCCACGTAGGTCTCTTTTCCAGGAGTAGTGGGAGCAATGTTCGTCTCTGCAAGCCGAAAGCCTAGCTCTACTGTTTTACGATCATTACAGAGTAACTTATAATCGAAATTGGCTGCTCTAGGCACTAAGATGACATGCAAGAATGGCTTTGTGGCATCATTCTGCAAAATGGGTACGAAGAACTGGTTGCTGAGCATGCGCACACCAGGACCGTCATAATTTCGCCCCAACAGAGCTTCGTGCGCCCGCGGTGTACTTTCTATAGGAATGTCAAAGACAATTTTGATGAGCTTGTCCGTAGATGTCTTGGAAGTGGCTCGCTTGCGGATACTGAAGATCAGATCGAAGTAGAATATATTTTCTGTGGGGATATAGTCGTTTGCTGGGTACTTTTCCCGCCCACCTCTAGCTGGCTGACGAACTGGCGGATTCCGATAGTCTGGAAAGATGGTGAGGCTAAAGTTACTCTGTGGAGTAGATGATGCGGCAAATTTTGCGGCGGATGAAGCCATTGAAACAGAAGACTTCAATAGCGGCTGGAAGGGCTGAACAAGGAGCTGGTTATGGGGCGTTTGGGTTGTCCGTAGCGTTGCGTTTTGTGTCTGTTTCGCTTTGCCAGCTGCTCCAGATTTGACCTTCTGAATTTTGACTTGCTTTTGAGTAGCTCTCAGTCTGGGGCTTATGCTGTCTTTCTCTCCTAGTAGCACCCTTGTGGTATTCTGTTCGCGTACAAAGAGCGCCCGCTGTCGGGGGCGAGGAGTTTGATCGACACCTAGTGGAGGGCGGATCTTGAAATAATAACTCGGGTCATTAAGCTCGAGACCTAGTTCACAGGAGTTCGGCGTAGGATCATTGTAAGCCTCCTTTCCTACCTGACCTAGTTCCCTATTGATCTCGCTCGCCATTTTGCTTATGTATAGGCATCTGGTATCGAAATTGAGCCATTCACTTGCGTTGGAATTAATTAGTTTCTTTTCATCTGGAGAAATCCCAGGACTGCTAGTGTAGAGCTGACGAAAGACGTAATCCACCTTCTTATTCTCGGCATTTATTCCAGATCCAAGAGCAAATCTTTGCTGATGCTGTGGTTGAGCTAACACAATCGAGTTTAGTTCTTCTGGCTCCCTATCGAGAAGACACATTAAAGTCTGATCATCCCATCTTGTCCATCTGCACACAGGGAAGCGATTATCCGAATTATTCCAATTTACTGTAATTCGCAAGTCCGGCATGGCTTTGACAAGTTTGGATCGGATGATAAAGCCGTAGCATGGGATCTGTGGTTTGAAGCCTGCTTCCGGGACATCGGTTGCGAGATACTCGTTGAATCGCTTCTTAATCTCCCTTCGAACAAAATCGTCGTCCTCATCTAAATGGTTTGCAACAGAGAGAGCACCATCGAGAAGGCAGTCAAGCCAGAAATCGTCAATATGGAAAAAGCGAAGGGATTCCGGAGGGACAAAGGATGGCTCTGGGATAATGTACTGAGGAGGAATGCCACCCAAGGACAGCTTCTCTGCCATCCAAGAATGAATGATTGGCCAATCACTATTGCTTGGGCCTTCTTTATTGAAGCCATTGTACAAGATAGGCGCACCGTGTTCGTCGGTTCCAGCTCCTGTGATTTCCTCAATAGAGTGCCTCAACTCATCTGTAAATACTGGGAGGGCCTCTACATCTTTAACGTCTGTCGCGACCTGACGATCACTAGGTGCTCTGATCCTGTGGGAGACAGATGTATCGCCGTTACTCTCGTCGCGAATGGATGCCACTGCGCCTGCAATAGCTTGTATTACAACTGTTTTAGAATGCATACCGTTCATTATCATCCTCGCACTATCGGCTGAAGTATTCCGCACGACTGAGCGGAATCTCATTAACGCGGAATTGAACGCACAGTCGGAGATTGCTAGCAACTTCCCGAGCTGCCAGGCTGAAGAATAGGATAGGTCCATTAGACCAGTCTCAGGATCAAGGATCTGGTAATCCTGGGAATTTGTGGAACAGTCTGGCATTGTCACCGGCGCGGGTGGATGAGGAGCTTTCAAAGGTATAAGCGGACCACGCGTGAAAGCACTTGTCTCCTCCCCAGTTTGAGTTCTCCACCTCGCTAGAGTATAGCCTCTCTTTAGTCTTTCTGCAAGGGCTTTGGAGGGACCGTTCTTCGTTTCCATAGTGTCTAGCTTCGATATAATCTTATCATCTGCCCTCAGCATTTGCTGGTTCTCCGTCAAGTTTCTCATGGTCGAGACGAAGTTGACGGGATCAGCAGGCAGAGCTGTATAAACCCAAGAAAATAGAGACACCATTCCCACACGTTCTTCTATTGCTACCTCGCTTTTGATTGCCCATGTGCCAAGAGTGGAATCTAAATGCTCAATTGATACAAGATGGCAGATCTGCGTTCGAGGTTGGGTCATATTGGTGGATAACTCTTTCCATTTATTGTCCTCTAGAACCATTTCCTTCAGTGCCCCAGTACGACTCGCAATTACAATGGAGAAAAGACCCTCTTGCTCAATCCCTGCATCTGGACAGCCTTCAGTGTTAATATGGCGCACGTGAGCCAAGTACTTATATTGTTCGACTCCGATGCAGTCTGTCTCTTTGATGCCATCACTCGTACTCACCTGTATCTTGTCCGTGAACATAGACTGGATTAAGCTTTTTCTAGGGAAAATGATGTCCACAGGGTCAGCCAAGCTCGCTAGAGATGTGAATTCCTTTCGATCATTGTATCCGGCGGCATAGTTGATTTGTGCAGACTTGTTGATTTTGCCAAAATAATCTGAGATAGGCATAGAGAAAGTCCCACTGCCGTTCTGCTTCCCCATGTCCGTTTCCTCGGTGAAACCCGGCAGATTCAATGCCTTAGCTTCTTCCAGCTTAGACAAGTGTAGGTCAGCAGGATCGAAAACCAAGAGGGCAACCCATGGCACCATATTTCTGGGGTCATCTTTCGAGCTTCTAGCCTCAGAGCTTCTGGTCGTGATTCCAGCTGCGATTTCCCACGGGTAATGTGGGTCGTTGAGGACTAGATGCGGCAGTATCCTCCCCTCATCCTCATGTCCGTCAGGCGGATAATAGCTATTGATGATATTTCTATCCAAAGAAAATCTAGGAACCACCACCTCGAATTCCTGTGGCTTTATAGCGTGCTTCGGATCCGCATCGGCCGATGTGTTCGTAACTTCTAGATGCTCTTCACCGGAAGATATTCTCTGAGTGGCCTCGATTTCGTAGAAGCCGGCTTGGAGACTAGGCTTGTAGAAGCTGTATAATCGCATCTGATCTTTCTCCAACTTCTTAGGGTCTGTGACTTCGGGCTCGCGAGCGTTGCGGACAGCTCTGGCCATGTGGCCATCGGTTAGCTTTCGAGCGGACATAATGGCAGGTACCACGGCTAGGCATTCGTCAAAGAATAAACCTCAAAAGGATTATACTTGAGGATCTATAATATCCATACAGGAAATTATATCGACACCTACGTCGATTAGGCCCCTGGGGCTCGGGCGGCGACGGGACCGCGCATGCTGCCAGCAGAATCGCCCCGCTCGAACTCACAATTTTGATCGCAACACGATCCCACTGCATCCGTTAGCGAAGAGCGCAGAATTACCGACCACATGATCTATTGCATAGGATGTGAGGCTGCACTTGAATATGCATCTCCCGAGGTCGAATAGCAAAGTCGTCGCGTGAGGTGATGTTCTATGAGTGTCTCACGCCACGAAGGAATGTACACTATAGTTGCTGGTGCTAATCCTGCCTATTGCATTAAATAACGTACCATATTGCGTTAACGGAACTACAGGTTTCGGAGGCACAACAAAAATCAGTCCCGTACCTCACCCAGACAGGACATTGCAGTTGCTCTCTGAATTTGCCTAAGGCTCTGCCTCGTAAGCAATAAGCCAACCGACCCTGTTCTCTCCGTACAATGGCCACCGAGGAGCTCCCCAACGTCTGCATACCAATGCACTTGGATGCATTTGTCTTGTCGCCTGCTCTTTGCGACGAGTCAAAAAGATCCAAGATCGCGCCGTTCACTCAGCCAAATTATACCGCTCTTCGTCTTGACGGCCAGTTTCTGAAACACGACCTACTTGATCACATTGATTTCCATTCTTCGCAACCCGCAACTCGAAATCCGCGTATAGCTGATATCGGTGCTGCATCTCCAGGTAATCTCAAGCTTCATCGACTGGGGGTTCATCTGTCATGGTCACTTCCCAGATTCTATCGAACAGCAATAGCAAGTGGACGCGGTACGATTAGCAATGGTAAAGATCCTTCACAGCCTGTTTTCCGCCAAATACCAAACCGCTGGCTTATCACCCGCCGTCTCAAAAATATGAGTGATGCGCCTATCGATTTTCCAGAATATCAAAGCTGGGTCGTGGAAAGTGATGTCGTCCAAAATATTAAGACAATCTCCGCAGAGGCTGACCTGGAAAGCGATGTATCACCATTTGTCTCATACAAAGGTGATTCCAACGACCCAGATGTCCTCAATGCACAAACGGAGGTCTTTTTGGGCCAGAAGTTTGACCTTAGGGACTATCCTAGCCCTCAAAAACGCGACTATCTCCGAAATGGATTGACAATAATGAGTTCGTCCAATTCCCTGTTTGCCGATTTTGCCCTTCATAACTGCAACGTCTTAAGTATTATCGACAATTTTGCGTATAAACGCAGCACAAATGACAGCAACCCAAGGGATGAACGCTGCAGTTATCTCGCAAAGGCCTTGTGCGATTATTACGTTGTGGGATGGCATCACGATCCGGAGGTCGATCCTTTCAATATGGGCGTCGGAACTAAGGATGTTGACTTAACAACACGCCTCAGGAATTTGATGCTGAAACTTAGTCCCTCCGAGGCAAGCGACTTGGGAAAGTATAAAAGTTCTACGGGCGCGACAAGATGCTTGGTTCATGGAGCAATCTACGATGTGATGTATGAGTTTTCAGGCCAGCCTCAGCGTAGTTTAGTTGAAGAAGCCGCGCAGCTGTTCGCAAACCCTGGAAATCAACTACCGCTGAGCACAGAAGAGCTAAAAAAGTTGCCACCAGACGAGGCTGCCCGAAAAAGGCTCGAGTACGAAAGAATGGAGCCATTGTCGATTGGGACAACGCCTTTGGATGCTATTCTGACCTTTCTAGAGGCGCATCAAAGTGATAGTGAGGAGGAAAATATCTTTGGGCCCGGTGGATCGGGGCTGTGCAACAAGGTTGTTGAGTTGGCACAGTTGCTGTACGCGGCTGCGGATGGCTACGATGCTCGTGTCCAAGCCCAAGACTTGATAGCCCAACAAAACTTTTCCAGATCTGAGGGCGGCTCTCACTGGACGCTTGCAACAGCAGATCAAGCAAGGAGCGGCAAACCTAAGACGCCCACAGCCGAGGAGAAGGGAAAGCTGCAGGAACTAAATGAAAAACAGCTGCAACTCGACGCAAGTATGCGCAAACTCCGTGCACTGAGGTGGGAACTCTTCGCCGAATGGTTCAAGTTCAAGAGCGAATTCCTTCCACAAGTAGGGCGACAGAAGCTGTTTGATATGTACAAACGGCGGGTGAATGCAATCTTGGACATGATCAAGGGTCACGATTCATCAGGTGGACCAGTGATAGGGTTGCTAACCCAGATAAAATCGCTTAGGGAGGATATTGAAAATATACAAAGGGATGTGGACTGTAAGGTTTCTGCTGATGAACCTTTTAGAATCCGTTTAGACCCAACACTTTGCATTGCTGGGCTAGATTCTGGGTGGCCTGTGGACGTGATGGAGATGCTCCAAGTACGGCTTGATAGCGAGTTAACAAATGACGACTCACAAGCGAAAGCAATATTTGGTTCCTTGTCGAACCCTATAACTAATACACACGGGCTGCAAAGCACTGCGAAAAAGATCCTTGCAGAATCGCTCAGTCGGTCGAACTCAAAGGCGCAAAATGGAACATCTGGATTGGTGAACATAACTGGCTTTCAATCATGGAATAGTACGAACCCTTTCGTTCCCTTGATAATAGAATGGGAAGCGATTTACTATCACATACGCAAGGAGTCCTGGGATGTGCAGCTCCGACCTAGTCCTGTTGGGCATCCGCACCCTCAGTTCCGATACGTTCCTGGTAGTAAGCCACTTCTTTCAGATCCTAGCAATAGCACCAATCAACAAGACTTTCGCACCTTGAGCGGCAGAGTACCGGTATTACCACAACCATTGTTCAACCTACAAGATGTCGTTCTTCAAGTGCTCGATAGCAACTCACCAGAAATCCCTGTCGATATCGATCGCGATACTCTGAAAAAACAACTTCAGCAGATCAAAATTATATCAGCGCCATTGACTGGTATCATGAGCCACCTTCTTACAAGATGCGAAGGGGCGCATGTTAAGCCCAATGTTAGAACGCAAGGGGAGGTCGTGATTCCATTAGCTGCGGCGAACGCTAGCGACATCAATATGGGGATCGAAAACCTGGCCTTGGTGGATTCAGAGAGTACATTGACGCCATACGGGTCTCTGATGTCCTTTGGGAAAGACAGGTACCCGCAGAACCCGTTTAAGCCGGTCACACATGGGCAAATGCTCCTCACCAAACTCAACATTGTCGATAAATTTGGTCAAGCAATATGCCTGCCATACTCAAATAGACGTCGAGTGCACGAGACTAACCCTCCAGATGCAGGTATTTACCCGTGTCTGAGTGACTATCTTTCCCCCGACATCCTAAAGACATCACCCGATTCTGCAATAGGTTTTTTAAACACAGTTTTTCCTACGCCCGAAACACAGGAAAGGCAGTGGCCAGTCTGCCAATTTATCCAGCTTACCCCCAGCATCAATCAAGATGCGCGCATCAATGCTGCATTCCTCATCCAGGATACAATCTCTTCCCAAATGCAGACATACTCACCTTGGCGTGAAACTACAGACTTCGAGTCGCCAATCTGGGGTTGGCTGGTTATTAATTACGCCAATAACGGTCTACAGTTCTTCCTCGGCGATGGAACCTTCTATCGGGAAGTTAGGAGAGGCGGAGTACTTGGCGCGCATGTCTCCACAAAATGGCTACCTTATGACCCTCCATCGAAAGGACTTGAGCCGACAGATGCAGGGACACAACAACTGGATGAACTGCTCAAGCAGCTCTCACACGAAGTTGATCAGGACGGAGAATATTTGCAAGCCTTCTTCAACATGATCAATAGATCGATCCAAAATATGCCATTTCCTCCGTCAAGTTATGCAGGCTATGCAAACGCTATCGTGGGCAAGCCACTAGCGCTTATCAATGTTGGTTGGAGTATAGAGCTGGCCGAGCCACCGATTAAGCCACAGTTCGACTCGTTGGAGGAGCGGCCTAATGACTGGAAGGACGAGCTCTTGCGGTACAACTTCGAGCTCAAAGTTGGAGATCACGAACGAAATTTCGATGGCGTAGTAGGCTACTTCCACTCTGCAAATTCGACTTCACCAACTCCTGGCGTGTCTCAGACCAATTTCGACACCCTATATACATACTTCCCGCCCACAAAGCCGCATAGCAAATTTAAAGAATTAAAAGACGAATATCCAACGCTAAACCCATACTACATCGATCCGGAACCTTCAATCACGCCAAACATGACTTCCGCCAAGAATAGTAAATACTTTGTGACATCCATGCTCATGGATCCGTACACTGCAATTCACGGGTATAGTCCCATTCTTCCGACCAAATCGCTCACTATACCACCTTGGACAATTCAAACAGCAATGGACAAAATGCACGCTTTCTTCCGACTAGGTCCATCGCTCTTCACCGTCGACGTTCCAACCACGTATGAGCAGGCCGTGAAGCCTAAGGACGATGGTAGTAAATGGGGCGTTAGGTTGCCGCTGAGCGGGCAGAAGGGCACGTGGACCTGGTTGCAGCCATATGCTCAAGAAGGCTGGGGTGAGGATGGAAATGAGAAGGTAGCAAAGTTTGCGCAATTGGATGTCGTAGAGGACCAGGGGGAAAGAAAGTGGGAAAGCAGCCCATATACATTTTTGGAGGGCTATTTGCAGTTAATGGGAAGGTTAGATAATCAAGGCGGAAGGATACAATGAATTCACGATCTGATAGCTAGCACTAATGCTGACTAGACTCCTAGTCAATGTAACTATCCTCGTCATAACATTTTTGACCTATCGCATGAGTGCTATTCCTCGTATGGTTCCTTCCTATACGTCTGTTACCTATTATATTTTATTTTATTTCGCCATATAACTTAATATTTTAACATTCTGTATAGCAGGATACCGATCGAGGACAAGTTTCGATATGGCGGGATAGAAGATCAAGCAGTATATGGCTTCTTGAACCTTAACAGATAGTAATCAACGGAGCTCTCCTCATATGCCCTGATACCTTACAAATATTAAGTCATCTTCATCGGCATTCATATCATCTGGGGGACCCTCTGTACTTATGAATACTAGGGTGTCCACCAGTCTCCTTCATGCACGCCTGGATGGTAACTTCTAGAGGAAACGGATTGCGCTAGAACAAGGGATCTCTCCATTCATTTGAAGTCAAAGAACATTCTTTAATAGTCATTTTATATGGAAAAGATTGTCAACTAAGCCTTAGCGGGCGCTCAGATGATGCTCACATCTGTAATGTCGTCTTCTGTATTTGTTTATGCCCAAAGGACGACTCGCCTGGCTTAACCCTAGCTGACGAAACGTACTTCGCTGCGCTCATTTTCTAGTTAATCAGATTTGAAAATTAGTAAGCCCAGCCGTCTTTTCTTTTCCTTCTCATGCTCATCCTTGCCGTCGTCTAATCTGTCATGAAAGTCACGGTGAATGCTAGAAACCGGTGGTCAGAGCGTGAGGGACTTCAGACTGTTATTATTCTCCTGCTGTCCTCAGAGCTCACAATAATTGACAACAAGAGACTTTTCGTAACTTAAATATAAGGCACTTTGGAGAAATCTCAAAGTTCCTATAGTATACTCAAAGAATGGTAGGGCCCTTGAACATTCCAATCTTTAACATGAAGACAGTCGATGCTATTACTGCAGTGATATATATAGTTCTTGCGGAGTGCGCGCATGATAGCAGGAGTTCCGGGCGGCCGGGGAACATAGTCGTCCTATCAATCTAGGAGCGTTCTCGGATGTCTTGGCCATCTAGAATCCTGTAAGTATTGGTTATACCGGTACTTTGAATTGTCGCTCTGGATATATGAATTTGGACCAGACGGCTGAATGAATACCGCTAAATGCGAATAGAATCTTTCTCTATTAGTGTTACATCCGCAAAATTTGTTATAAGCTTTCCATCACTTTTAGATATGATATTCATACTACGAACAGAGGTGTAATTTTATGTTTTGCATATGATGCTTACGTCTCTGGGTTCGGAGCTATCAAGACATCGCTGCCCCATTTCGTACCCTTCTCCGCCAAATCCAACCCCTCCTCTAAACTTTCTAGTCCAAAAGTCCCTGCAATGGTCAACCCAACTTCCTCCCCAATCACCACATTTCCGTTCACCAGCATTTGAATGAACTGCTCAACATGCCTGCGCTCATACATGAACTGTCCTCTTACAGTGATATTCTTGTGCATCAAATGAGTATAGTTGACCACGATATTCGAGTTAACACCTCCCATAAGAACGGCCTGCCCGTTGCGGCGAAGGGCGCCTATAGCAGCTGAGATATGTGGCGGCGTCTCCGGACCGGATGCGGCCGGTGGAGAGAAATCAATAAAGACATCAGCGCCTTTACCATCAGTTGACGAGAGAATCGCGCCAGTATCTTTCTGGACATCTCTAGCAAGCTTGATAGTTGTCAGCCGCTCTTTTGCGCCGGGGAACCGATACAAGTTCTGCAACCCGACTTCATCGCGTCCGATACCAATGACTTTTGCGCCCATCGCAAGCGCTGCGAGGACTGCGCCCCCAGAAAACTTGCCAGTTGCCGGGCCTACAATCACGGTCTTTCCTGGAGCGACCCCCGCAAGTTCCAGCCCGCCGTACGCAGTCAGTGTGAGATGGATAAGAGCAAAATCTTTAACGCTGTACCCTCTGCCACCCTTCTCCTTGCTCTCGAACAAGGATGGCGGCAGTACGTGAACGTTCTCAAGGGGAATCAACGCCTTCTCGCCATAATGTCCATGCCGCCAAGCATCCATCAACCGACCCCCACCGTACATACCGGTGAGCATTTGAGTGTCCGGATCATCGCGCCCGCTAATGAGCGAATCAACCCAGACAATGTCACCAGGCTTAATGGTGACGGCGTCGGGCCCAACTACTTCGACGCGGGCGACGGATGAGTTTCCAGGCGTGAGTGGGAGAGTGACTGGGAAGATGCCTTTGAAAAGCGCTCGAGAATAGTTTTGAAGTACAGCGTAAAGGGGGTTTACGAGGACTGAGCCGGATGTTACGGTGGGTGTAGGAAGGTCTTTGACTTCAGGTAGGTTGTCAAACGATTCCAAGATAAGGGCTTTGTAGGTCGACATGGCGATGGAATTGGATATTGGCAGTTATTTTTAGTAGCTGGAGATAATTGGGTGAGGAAATATTTGGTGATGAATGATGAAGGCAGTAGTCTGACTGGAAGAGCAGTTGCCGTCGCAGATTTTATATCCCACCCGTTCATTGTGTCGGCCTGATTTCCTTCCAATATTATACATCTCGGGAATTTCAGGTAGATGTTATTTGTATGGCCTGAGCGACTTGGGTGGGACGCCTTGGTATTTCCCTTAAATCGCATTTGATTCCGTACCCAGTCTGAATGTAAGCATCCATCGTGTCATGAAACATCTTCAACTGAAGCTCTATGGAGTGACTTTAAGTAGAATACTATATTAGTCAAAAAACAAAAAAAAAGTGGCTGCGACTATAGTCATTGCCAAGGTATTTTATTAAAGCTGAATACGACGGCGGGTATAGCTCCGGACCAGCCAGCAATCCTACACCCGGTAGATACCATTTTCGGAAGGATAGGTAGAATACGATTCAAGGAAATCGAGCGATTTTCTGCATGAAACGCAGAATTCGCTATGACACTATAGGGCCATTGTAGCTGCTAGCCGTGACGATCAAGGCGTCAGTGGTTGTTCAGAAGCTTACTTTAGTTACTCTGAAGATGATTGGTGTTTGCAGAACCTAACTTGTTGAATTGATGAGATTATCCTGGGACGGGTTAATTTTCGCACGCAGCCTTCTGAGAAATTCTGGTGCGGAAGGCACGCCTTCCCGGTAATTAGTCATAATGTCTCCAGGCTTAAACCTATTTAAATATATTACATGATCGGCGTGCTCTACGCTATCGAGTGTACAGAGCGCTTTATGGTTGCCGTTTTTCGTCCGGATTAAGAGTTTTGGCAAGATGCATATCCTTCAGATGCAGCTGCAAAAAAAGAATGAATTTCAGCAAAAATTCGTTAACTGATGCGCTAATGTCACACACTTCCTAGTTAGCCATATTTGCTTCTCGTTCCGTTCTATAACATCGTCATTGTTGCCATTCCAGATAATTATTTTCCTTCTGTATAGAACCCCTAGTTCTGCTGGTAGAACGTGCTCATCCTGTATTTCGTCTCGCCCTCAAACTGAGCCAAATCCGCGAGCGCTTGCTCTCCTTCTCGAATGATTGTCTGCTTAATTTCCTCGCTGCGCGGCGTAATGCTAACCTTGAAGGGCTGTGGACGCCAATTCAGACCGTTCCTGTACAACATCAGTATTATTTTGTTAACACCTATTCGAACCGATACTCACGTGTAGTCGAAAATGTCCACTGCGATTGGCTTCCCACTCTTATCAAGCGCAGGCTCTACCTTAAATCCCCATACCAACCTTGCGACAGTCAACCATGTTCCTTGTTCTGCGAGCGCTTGGCCTGAGCAGACTCTCCGTCCCCAGCCAAATGTCATATAACCTTTCTCCCCAGGGAAGGGTCGGGCGTCAGGACTGTCCTTCATGAATCGGTTAGGGTTGAAACGATCTGGATCCGGAAACTCCTTCTCGTTGTGGTGAATAGCCCAGACATTTCCTTGGACCCATGTCGATTTAGGGATTAGCCAGCCGTTGTAATAATCGTCTTGCACTGGAGCATGAGGTTGACCGCCAATGATTGCAACTGAACGCCATCGGAAGACTTCCTTGACAAAAGCGCGTATGTAAGGTAGGTCGGCGTCATCTTCAAACGAGGGGCTTCGTCCAGAGCCGACGACGCGATCCAATTCCTCCCATGCAGGAATGAGAGTCTCCGGAAAGGCGCGCATAGCAAGTATGGCGGTAATAAGAGTGCTGCTCGATGTATCAGAGCCTGCTCCGAACAGGTTGCCGGCTAGAGCTGATATTTCTTGAGGCCGGAGGTTGTATTTAGGCTTCTCTTTAAAGAGAAATTTCGAGTAGCATTCATCATGGCCGGGATTTGTGTTGGCTTCCTCTGCGAGAGAATAGAAGAAATCATGCCCACGGTGAGATCGCTTCTTAGATCCAAGCCCATGTTTCCACGGTGCAAATTCGGTAGGGACCTTGGCGAGAACTGTTCGTAGTTAGCACACTTTATTCATGATGGGAGATAACAGAACATACCTGGAAAAGTTTCTAGCAACATTGGGAATGTCTTGCCCGGTACGTTAAGATCGGCGGCATGATGCATCACCTTAATGACTTCAGTAATGATAGGATCTTTAGGATCACCAACTCTGCGTCCGAAGCCAATAATGGACACGACGCTAGTCGCGTAGCGTTCGAAGTGCGCGACATACTCTTCAGGAGCTGTAAGCATGTCATAAGCCACTACTTTGCTCTCGTCGTTCTGGAAATCGCGATATCTTTTCACTTGCTGAATGCCAACGCCTTGGTGCATTAGTTTCCTTTGCACCCGAAATCGGTCTCTCTGAGCCTGGGACACTGTAATCATATTGACGAGGTTATTTTGCCCCGCTCCAAGTTCCGCAAAGACCAACATGCGAGGCCGGGAGCAGTAGATGCCCGCTCGTTTATCGAGAAGTTCATTAGCGGCCCATGCATCGTTGATCCATACTGTTGGGTTCCTGTAGTAACTTAAGTAACCTTATAGGGGGAGGCAGTTCTTCGTGGGTAGCTAACCTTCCGATCCAAACAGTTATCAGGGGCGATTTGTATTTTTTGGATAAGTCCTCGAACCAGAACCAGGGCTTAACGTCAGGAAGCTGAAAGGTGTTGCCAACAATCGGGAGAGGCAGAGGACCAGGGGGCTACACTTCGGTCAATATACATGATGTTCGTTTATCATACAATTACGAATGGCTACTGACCATCTTTGATCTTAGATATAGCATCCGAGCATAATCTGCTAAAATGCCCATAAGGGCTGTGACAACCACCGCCAATAGGACATTTCCGGCGCCAAATTTCGATATACCATGCTGCAAATAGTGCAGCGGCAACGCTGCGAATAGTTGCTCTACGGCCATGACTTTGCTGCCTTTAGAGGCTAAACGGAGATGTTTGGGGGTGAAGTCGAAGTCGTTCCAAGGTTTCGTTTGAGAATGTCGTAGAATACACCAGGGTTCTGCAGCCACTCCCACAAGGATATTAAATGGCCAATGACAAACAGATACACACTGCAGTGGCGAGCGCAGTGGGGGTAGTGTACCTATCGAGAAAAGCGATATGCGTTGAACATTTGTCAGGTGCAAGGGCATACACATAACCTTCCCCACATCCTTGTGGTGGGGCAGACGCCCGGCAATTTCGAGGACGATCTATCATTGGAAGCCGAGTAGCCGTTAGATTTCCGTTTGCTGTTCTTACGCCTCTGGATAGATGCATAACACGATGGAGACGAGTTTTAATCCATGCAATCAATTCGCAGTGCGCCTTTGATTCGATACCTATCGCAACCCACACAGCCGAGGCGTAACCGAGATCTGGGCAATCGGAGCATGTCACGACCTGTGCTTAGAAAGCTATCTAGAAACGCTATCAACCAAAACAATGCGCGACCAAATGCATTTAGGTGCATCTCTTATGGCAGGAAAGATGCCAGTGGGGCATTATGAGCTACTTCAGAATCTTCTATTAGCGATATCGAGGAATATAGCGACATTTGACTTAAGCATTAACCTCAATAGTTACTAAATAGAAACACATGAAGCCCTTGCATATACTCTGTATTAAAATGTAAGATAGATGAATAATGATGCAATTAGAGGGACGCGAAGGATGAAGGAAGTCATAAAAGTAAACAGATACCGAAAATGTAGGCACGTGCCTCTCGCTTCGGCATCCACGAAGTCTGGAACATAGGCCATCCGATAAGGCTTCAACATGACAAAATGCTTTGGGGTCTCATTAAGGCTTTTCATCTAATTTATAACTCTCTAAGAATTATTCGAGTATAAATTTCCGGTCAAGTGTGAGAGGAATTTGGAATTTCAGTGCTCAGAATTGATAGCCAGGGACAATATAGGGGTTTTAACATCGTTTAATAAGACTTGTCAATAGCCAGATGCTGGATAAATCCCGAAAGGATGGGTCTTGTACATTTCCCCTCACCCAAAAAAAACCTCGGTCGGCACGGATGCATCACTAGAAGTATTGCAATATTTATAATGTCCAAAGCAACGAGACGTCTTAAGATACAACCACCGCAGGATGTTCGGGGTCCTTCAAGAATCACAGCTGATCTTGAGTGGAAAATGGGACGACCCCGAGCCATGTAAGGCAGGATTTTTTTCGGAAAGAATACCACAGGAAACGTTCACAAGTTAGGTGAGACCCCGGAACCCTTTGTACTTTTGTAATCGGGCTATCTAAATTCAATATAGAATTAAAACATAGGGTATTCACCTCCCCCCCGCCAAAAAAAAAAAAATTTTTTTCTTAGGAAGGAATAGGGTGCACCTGACAGGATTCGCCACTAATAATTATCTAAGAGATAAATACTAGTTGCTCTTGCCTTGGACCCAATAATAGCATCATAAAATATGCAGCGTCGTAACTAGTCTCCTAACCCGAAAATCGATGTGTTCCCCGCAATTCCCCCAGCTATTCCTCCACGTTCCACTTCCCCAACTTTTACTGCTCACGAGCTTCGTTGCGAGACGGATTAGAACCGTGCTAGTTCCATCTGCCGGTTGTTCTAAAAGCGAAACCCCAGGTCGTCCAAGGTCACTATCCGAAAGCTAACTCGACAGCCTCGCAAGTCTGACACGTGGATCACGGCCTGGACACAATATTTGCAGGGGCGTCTAACGGGCAACAGGATAGCTTGCAGCTTGGTCCGTGGCGTATTACTCGTCGTGGCCTATATTGCCGGTGTTATTATCCCGAACAGGTGGTACAGCCGTTAAGCGCATGCAGATGACCCTAAAGCGTGGACGTCCATTCACGCTGGGCAAATTGCAGACCCCTATATTCCAAGTTAAGGTGCCCATTCTTACCCCACGGGCCTCTAATTCGAAGCGACATTTTAACATCCTAGGATTAACATTATATTGATTGGCTCTATTGGTACCCGCCCCCGCATCCCCACATATTAGATTGCAGCAAACATCCTGGGGTATTCTGCAGTGATCGGCAAATATGGAGCCCTAGATGAATTGGGTCAGATCGACATTGCCATGAGAGATAATTCATATAGATGCACCCGGAGAAGCAATGCTGTGACACCCACCTCTGCAACTTGTGCATACAAGTTCATGTCCTTTCCTTCCTCAACTCATTATTCTTCATAACTAAACAGCCTTTGGGAGAACCTAAGAGATCTTTCACCATGCCTGAAGCCTCTACGGGAAAGGGGTTGTTGGAAAATTGGAAATGTCTCCTGGCATGCACCTTAGTATCCATGTCACCATTCCAATATGGCATTGATTTTAGTCTCATTGGTGGCCTTCAGGCAATGCCCGGATTCCTACGGGTATGTTCTGCGATTCACAAGGTGTTAGTGGTGACAGCTAACAACAGCACAGGTCTACGGACACAAAGACCCCTCAGTTCCGATCGGTTACAACATCTCAACTGGAAGACAACAGCTCATTTCCTCATTGATGACACTTGGGGCTTTCATTAGTTCATCTAGTGCTGGTCTGCTTGCATCGTATCTTGGACGAAGGCCCTGTCTCTGGATGGCATGCGTCCTCTGCTGCGCTTCAAACGTGATTATGATGACTACAACCAACATGTCAGGGCTCTATGCTGGCCGTTTTCTCATTGGAATTGCCAATGGGTGGCTCATGACCTTCTCACAGCTTTACATACAAGTGAGTCTCGCTCTATCACATCCAAGTTTAGTGCTAAGCATCATGATAGGAAAGCGCACCAGCCCGGTACCGAGGTTTAATGATCTCCGTATTTCAATTCTGGACTTCCATCGGCTCGCTCCTCGGTACGATTGTTGACAATGCTACGCACTCGCTCCCCGGTAGAGACAGTTATATTATTCCTCTTGGCATAATTTACATCGTTCCATTCCTTATGGGAGTGGGCATGATATTCATCCCAGAATCCCCTCGCTGGTTGCTCCTTCAAGATAAGACTGAACAAGCAAGGAAAAGCTTGTTGTGGATGCGACCACATCCGGAGGCAGTTCCAGATGAAATGGATGATATTCAGACTGCTATCTTGGCCGAGAAAGAACTGGCTAGCAGTGCAAGCATCATCGATATCTGGAAAAATCCGATTGATCGTCGACGTACCTTGTTGGCTGTTGCCGCTATCTCGACTCAAGCCGCATCTGGGGCTATGTTCATGATTGGTACGCCCTAATCCACTCGCTTAGATTTTATGTTTAACCATTTCGCAGCGTATGGTACCTACTTTTTCGAAATGGCCCACGTCGGGAACGCCTTCCAGAATACTTGTATCCTGACCGCCGTCGGCGTCGCAGTGATTATGATTAACAGTGCCGTAATTTCAAAGATTGGCCGCCGTAGGGTTTTCTTGATGATTGGCATGTTTATTTGTGGTGTTTCTCAATTCGCAGTTGCAGCTGTGTATCACGTCCACCCTGGCACTGTCAGCACCGGCAAAGCCATCGTCGGTCTATCTGTTGTCTATATTATGGGTTATAACGGTATGGTCGCTACATACGCGTGGTTGGCTGGTGGAGGTTTGCATTCCCGAGACTATGGCGATCTAAACGCATTGCTAATAATGCTAGAAATTCCATCCCAACGCCTTAGATCTTATACATTCGGTATTGCAGCAGCCGTGGGCTTCGCAGGCGCATGGCTTGCTACATTCACAGCCCCTTACTTCATCAATCCTGATTCCCTGAACTGGGGTCCCGAGTATGGTATGCAATATTGACCCCTTGATGTCCCTGATGGAGCCGGTAACTAACATGAATAGGCTGGATCTGGGGACCCTCTTGCATGCTCACTGTGGTCTGGGTCTACTTCTACCTTCCAGAGATTAAGAACAGGACTCTTGAGGAGATTGATGAAATGTTCGAAGCTAAACTCCCAGCAAGAAAGTTCAGGAAGTATGTTTGCACTGGAAGGCATATCACTGACAACAAAGTTGCGGTGGACACGAAGAGCGAGGAGAATGTGGAGAAAGAGGCTACAGTGCATATTGAGAAGACTTAAACCTGAGCGGCCAGAGTCAGAAGTTCTTAATGTTGACCTGATTGAGCGGGAGACTGTTGGAATTGGATGTATTTGGGTTAATGGACGTCGAGGGTCGGGGCTTAGTTGTAGAATTGCTAAATTTGTAACGGTAGTTATGAATGATGAGATATGTTCACTTCAAATACAGATTCTGGCCAATTTATCTGAATTGCCATGCAGCTGTCTAATGTAAAATGTTACAAAGGATTGTCAAGGTTAGGACAATTAAAGCTAAGAAAATAGCTTCGAACTTAACCCCCTAATAGTTACACAACATCCTCTGCATATCCGATATTCCATGTCTCAGCCCTATGCACCAAAACACGTTGCACACGTTGGCAAACCCGGTAGCGTAATGATGGACCCCACGCCAATGCTCCGAGCGTGGCTGAGCTCGTCCTAGGCATCCAGAACGTGGGAGCAAAAATCAGACAGGCACAAGACCAAGCCAAGAGATTTATAGTAGCGGCTAGCTACAAGTTGAACAAAATGGTGGTATTGATTGAAAAGTAATGTGTACACAATAATTGAGGACTCGACGCCCGTTTATGCGGCTGTGGCTGTTACATTGGCAATAATTTCATCTCCAACCTCCTCTGTATGCTTTTCAGTATCGAATGCAAAAATCCAGTCCTCACGCGGAAACTGGATAGTCTCAGGGTTTTTCTTCACGACCTCCCAGTCCGTCTTGTGCCACATATCCCTCGTTGTCTCACCTGTCTTTTGCACTTTCCTGACACGATCGTATCGCACTTCCTGATAGGCCCTCAATGCACCCTTAATATTATTCTTTCCTGCCTTACGGAGAAGGACGGCGAGGGTAACGCCGTCCTCTAACGCCTGTGTAGCGCCCTGCGCGCTTGTTGGTAAGAAAGGATGCGCGGCGTCACCTACGAGACAGATCCTTCCGTGGCCTGGCGCACTACCGTAGCCTGACACCCAAGTGGGCAGCGGATCCCGGTATACAAGCTTCCAATCTACGAGTACCGATTCAGGAGTCTTAGATACGATCTTCTTACACATGGGATCCCAGCCTTCGAGGACCTTGTAGACGTCTTTGAGGTAGCCGGGGAAGGACCACGATTCAGCGATGTCGGCTTCGTCGCGGTGCGTGAGCACCCAACAGCAGTCTGAGCCGTCCTTGATGGTGCTGAAGAGAAAGTGAACGTCGGGCCCTGAACAGAGAATGAGTTGGAAGTGGAATGGTTATGAGAGGAAGTGCCCACCTATCCAACCGTTGAAAGTGTCGCCGTTCTCGCAAAATTGCTTAGTCTCTGGGTCCGCAAGCATGTCTTTGTTGCTGAACCATGCTCTCCAAACTGCATAGCCTGATGACTTTGGCTTGTCTTCGTAGCCTAGGACGAGTGTTCGCGCTTTGCTTCGTACACCGTCGCTGCCAATAACAACATCTCCTTCCACTTTCGTGCCATTCTCTAGAATGATGCCCGCGCCAGCTTCCGTTTCGAAATAGTTTTCTACTCGGTGCCCAAGATTGATTTCCACGCCAATCTCCTTGGCATAATTAAAGACAACCTCATGTAATTCTCCCCGATGACCGTTGAATACAGGTGCCGTCTCATCCTTCACGGGAGTCTTCTGGTTGATAACGATCTCCCCGGTGTCCCACTTGTGGATATTAAACCCATAATCGGTGAGATCAATGGAAAGCTCACGCATTTTGCGAGATATCTTTCCATTAGACCATCTATGGAAGATGCGGCCTGCATTGGGGCCGAAAGAGATAATATCTCCAAGTATCTTGAGCTCTGGAAACGCTTCGTAGATTACAGGTGAGTGGCCTTGTCGGACGCATTCTATGGCTGCTGTGAGGCCGCCGAATCCTGAAAGTATGTAAGCAGATAAGGTAATGAATGATTGAAACTGATGTGAAATCCAACATACCAGCGCCAACAATAATGACCTTGATGCCTGTTGACGGTTTCGTTTCCAAAGTCTCTGAAACCGCCATTTTGGGGAGCTTTGACTCGTCGATCTTTGCACGAAGTGGCATGCGTCGCAACTTCAATTGGACTCTGGGACGTATCCTAGGCTCGGACGAAACTTGACGAACTCAATTTTAAAGTTCTAGGAGAGTAAAGGAAAGATGTAAGCTTCAACAAAAAGATATCCAGAACCCCAGAACCCGCGTCCGTTCCCTCGTAGTGGGGCTCAGCATCCCGGATCATCGTATGCCCTTAGCCTATAGCATTCTTCAAGAAATCATCTGACAACGGTCTGATTTCTTCCGAGTATCTAGGCGACATGCTCCCGATGTCCGATGGAACCGATGTGAGGTTGCACAATTGCCGGTCTAGCCCGCCAGTCATCGTCCGTTCTGGATAGCGATTCACGCACCGCTCTATGATAGTTTCGCGCCTAGTTCAAGACTCCGAGGCGGTTCGTGGAGGGGTGGAGGTACATCTGCCGAATATATTGCTTGTTCTCGTGACTTGATGTGAAAGACCCAGTGTTAGTTGGGGTGAATACGTGCCCCACATCCCCGCAACACGAACCCCGCATACGAATTGCACGACGCTATACCATTTGGGGTTTGAGATGGCTTGCAAACACCACGCATGCGCTCGGGCGATGGCTTGTGGAGAAATCTCGGGCCTAGAGATGAAACCTGGATGGCGGCGAGACTTGGAGTAAATCTGCCGGGAGATATCACCTGAAGTATGGTAGCTGGACGTGCAAACCCAGGTTCGAGAGTGCGGCCTGGACTATCTAGGAGGTTAGGGCCGATAGAGTTGACAGACACGTGGGGCTTGAGCTTAAATCAACTGATAGGTTATGACACATTCTCTAAAATATTTTCCGACTGAAACGACAGCGGTGCAAAATGACGATAACACTGACACATCCGGAGTGGAATCAGGAAACGAGCGGCCTTCAAGTTGCAAAGGCGTTCGGCGACCAAATTCGTGGGAAGAATGGTGACATATGTCCGACAGAATGAGAGAATCTCCAAAATTAACCTATATGTAGTTCTCATAACTGGCGTTAGCCCCGAGAGCATAGGTTCCTCCACCGCCGTCGCCGTCGCGTCTCAAAATCCTTCGCTCCTTGTTCTCGCATCTCGAACTCAATCCAAACTCGATGAAGTCGTTAAACAAATCAGAGATGCCTACTCCGATGTCAAAGTTAAAACTGTCCTTCTGGACCTCATGTCGCAAGAGGCTGTTAAGAAAGCTGCCGCCGACGTTGCAAAACTTACCGACAGTTTAGACATCATCATCAACAATGCTGGCATAATGTCGCCTAAGAAGCTCTGGACGGCCGAGGGAATAGAAGGACAGTTCGGTAGCAACCACATCGGACACTTTTTATTCACGAATCTACTCATGTCGCAGCTCCTGAATGCGGCGAAGACAAACCCACCCGGCGCAACACGTGTGGTAAATCTCACCAGTCTTGGACACCGTTTGAGCCCAGTGAGGTTTCATGACTACAACTTCGATGGTAGCCCAATACCAGATGAAGAGAAGCATCCCGAGAACCTACCGCCACTATTCTTGAAAACGTTGGAAGGCGAAGGCACGTATAATGGGTACATTGCGTATGGTCAGGCGAAAAGCGCAAACATTCTTTACTCAATTGGTCTAAATTCTCGATTGAATAAGGAAGGTATCGTAAGCTATTCAGTGCATCCAGGCTGTAAGTTTCTTTTCTTCATCGACGCTCTGGAGAACAAATGCTAAGAACCATAGCAATATGGACTGGGCTGAGTCGAGACCTCGATGCAGACGGCGAAGCAGCAATCCGAAATACGAGCCCTTTCTGGAAAAACCAAGATCAAGGATCTGCGACCACCCTGGTCGCAGCTTTGGACCCTGCGTTGAACAGTACGTATATCATTTTAAGGGAGCTTAGGACATAGCTAATGGAGTTTTAAAGAGCCCCAAGGCATATTGCTTCACGACTGTCAGGTCATTGAGGCAGCACCGCATGCTACGGATCCGAAGATCGCTGACAGATTATGGGCATTGAGTGAGAAGCTTGTCAAGAGAGAATTTAAACTATAAAATCCGAGCTGTCTAGCTGTACGGACATTCCTTCGAATCAGCACAATTGAGACTATTCTTTTTTTTCTTTTTCAGAAGCGAAATCACGATGATTCCCAGTATTTCAAAGATCGATAGTATAGTCATGACATTAAAATAACTGTTAAACAAAGCCCCTAGAAGAAGGGAATATAACTTCAACGCAACATCGAGAACTTGCCCTATCATAGGTCCGGTCTATTGAGAAGTCCTAAAAATGAACCGGACGAGAGAAGCATGTTAAAATGAATCCAAAGATAAAAGAAATAACGAGCAAGGGAAATGTGCTAAAGGCAACTCAAACTATGTCAAGCGGCGGTGGTATTATGAGCAGTAAAATAACTTGAGTGACGAGATGGTGGATCTGTATCTTCGAGCTCTTGCCCATGTCGGATGCTCCAAAGAGTGATATCGTGCTCCAACCTAACACTTGCGATCCGCAAGCTGCGAGCTTTTGTACTACCTATTGTCTCGCTGAATTTACGCTGAAACTGAAGGGTTTACTCATAACCTTTACAGAGTCTAAAGTTTCCGGATATGTCATGCCAATGGTAAATTCCATTCCTAGCAGTGTTTTGACCACAGTAGTTGACTTCATAAAATCTGGATTAATCATACAACACCATGGCCAGATTTACCTGTGTCTTGAGAGTCTCCGGATAGATTGCCCCAAATTATTGCTAGGAAAGGATGACGAGTGATGCCAGGAGATATTCGGCCTCGGCACAACAACCCAGTCCGCTCACGATGATAGCTATATTTGCTTTGGTCTTCAGAGTATCTTTTCGTATATCTCCTAGCGAATATTGACCTTTTTGAAGACGTTCGTGAATGATTTCGGCCTCCTGAAGGTGTCCTTGACACACAAGAGCAAGACCGTAATTGAATTCGATAGTCATAATGTCCAAATTTTCCGCTGGGTAGAGAGGAAGTGAAAAAGTGAGAGGTCTTTGGAGAAAGTCCTTAGCGACATGGTAGTATCTTTAGATGTACACAGCTACGCCAAGGTCGTTGAATACACGACCTTGAAAAAGTTTTGGGGACTCTCGATTGCTTCGAAGCCTGAAGAGGTCCGCGTCAGAACTAAGCATAGATGAAGAGAGTATACGAGAATTTAGATGAGCTAGAACTCTTGTCCCCTTCTCCACAAGAATGCCTTGATCTTTTTGCTCCCTCCCGTCTTAATATCTTCAATTCCGTCATGAATGTCTATGCCATATTCTTTGCCTATACTATCTTTCGATCCGAATTGAGTTCCAGTATCTGTGGTGAGAGGCGAATCTTGTCTCAGGGAGGGAGATGAGGAGCTTAACTAGTTGATTGAAGATGGCCAGCGGGCCATATTTATGTACATAAAAAAGGGGTATATCAGCTGATATCCAGCGTGATATCTGGCGTGATATCGTACGTGATATCGTACGTCGATATCTGATACAGCTCGGCAGACTAGCCAAAAATCCCCATGACAGTATCTTTTTCGATCTTAACAATAGACTCTTCATGATCTGCGGTGGAAATCTAACCCTTTGTGTTCCTATCACTCTATTCACTATTTCTAGTCCACGAGCGCATTCTAGTATTTATCGGCCATGCCTTCTTTCTATCTAGCCCTGTAGTATCCGTTGGATATTTTAGATCTTCGACTGTGTCCTCGATTGCTTGTAAATTCAATTGGCGGTTCGCTCCCGTCCAATAGGATAGCAAGCTCGACAAATTATCACGTACTACCATACTAAGTTTTTTGACTTTTACATTCTGCCGAACTGAATGATGAATGTCGAGGAATATCTTCGATGCTGGATGAAAATCTCTCTCGCCATAAGCCATTTCAGCTGCAGTGGGAGGTTTCATGATGCAAGTCTCACTGGGTACGAGTTGGGGAGTATTCCCCTTGCTCTAGACAGTGGCGTGTTCTTGTGGAGACACTCCTCATTTAGTCGTAGTTTTCCCACTGCAGGTAAGGATCGGACTAGCTTTCTCAGATTGCTAAGTAGAATGAGTATTATGCGTTTAGACTTACCTCGAAAAACAGAACCATTTTTGTTTCGAATAACAACGAACCGTCGGACCTAAGTATAAAGTTTCAGTACTTGCCTAATAATACGATTTTATTATATTCATCTGCAGTTGTCCCAGCAGGCTCTAAAAATGGTACGGCAAAAATCTATATTTTCATATAAGTAACTTCCATTTTATCATGGAATAGGCGACTAGATGACCAGAACATACCCGGCCATCTCAAAAGAAATGATAACTATCTAACTCTAAAGACTGGAAGTGTTAGAAAATAGAATAGAATAGAGTACAGTGATATTACTGGGATCTAGCATTTTACTTTAGTTAATTGTACGACCGGGGGATGAGAGTTAGAGTTTTATTTTTGGGCCATTTCGGTTGTATACACTATTGTAGCCCTATCTTGTCCCCTAACGTAACTAAGCATAATCGGCTAGCCATAAATTTGGCTGAGTAGAGCTATACCAAACCAGTGTTAGAGCATGACGTATCGATTCCGATTGCGCAGTATATACTGCTTGAGACGTTTAGTATAGCCCTTTAATAGAACGGAGTGAATTACGGATCTTCTTATCAGGCCTCTAATAAAAGTTTATTAACATAACATTTTTCGTAAAAAGAATCCCCGCGGGTTCAGTCTCCTGCCCTCTAAAGCCCATATCATATTCCACACCCTAGAACCTATCCTGCATTACACCGTTACTCCAGGTAGAACGTCTCAGATTGAAATACCTAGATCTATTTCTTAACAGTAATATTTTCTATAGTTAGCACTTCAGATTCATTTTGTCTTATCAAATTAGCCTATCTTTATAGTAATTAGAAGCAAAGGAATACACAAGGTTGTCGGAGTATATTCCTTTTATCTAATTCGGGAGCGCCATTCCCGCGAATAGTAACAATCGGTAGTAGAACCTATCTATAAGAGCCTAGATTAAACTGAAGAGCTGAAATAGAACCCCTATTCCAACCACATAAAATATTTTAGTTGGTTTTACTATACAAACTATAATATAGTTGGTAATATAGTTGGCTTAATTAGGGTAGTAGAACAATAGCAAAATTACCGTTCAGCTTTACGCAGCCTTTTATAATCGCTATTATACAAGCTACTACTAATCTTATATTTTAAATATATGTAATTGAGAGCTAGAAGTTAGAAAGGTTAATAAGAGCTATTTAATATCTAGTATATTCTAGATAATAAGTAGGCTGGTAAATAGGGTATATAGTACCTTACCTAGGTTAAGGTTGGGTTCGGGGTTCTTAGCGCTGGGGTTAGAGTTAAGGTAGAGTTCTTAGCGCTGGGGTATAGGTTAGGTAGGGGTTCTTAGCATTAAGGTTGAGGTTAGGGTAGGGTTCTTAGCGCTGGGGTATAAGGTTAAGGTAGGAGTACCCTATAGAGTTCCTCTATAATTATAGGAAATAATTATATATTATATATTTATTATATATTATATATTATATATTTATTATATATTATATATTATATATTTATTATATATTATATATTATATATTTATTATATATTATATATTAAATATTTATTACTATAAATTATTATAGTAGAGAACTAGTTTTATTTAAAGTAGCCTTTTCTAAGCCTAAGACTACTTAGGGATTATAACTCTAATCTAATAGAAGACTAAACTTCTTATAGTATTACTTTACTAAATATATATCCTTATTTTAGATAGTAACCCGCTTTACGTAAATTATATTTATATTATAGTCTAGTATAGTTAATATTATACAGTATAAATTATATAAAAAATAATATACCTTTAAAGAACCTAATAAGAAAAGCCTTAGTAGACTCTTAGAGAGCTTTAATTATACTCTATTACTAATATATCTTACTACTATAAGTATCCTCCTAAACTATAATAGTAATTTTATAGATTAGCCGCGAAAAAGAGAGCTTTTAAAGGAGGAGTTTAGTACTCTTCTAATATTATTTAATCTGTCGAAGTACGATAGCTATATTCTATTAGTATATAACTATAATAAAAACCTATAATAACTTACTTCTAGGATAATAGTAATACTTTACTAGCGCAGACTTTACTAGTATAAGTATCTTATAAGCTGATTTAGCGGCGAGCTGCTTTTAGAGAAACTTACCACCCGTTAGAACGATTTTAGATTATATTATTCCTTAAGTACGAGACATTACGTGTTAATAGTAGTAGAGTAGAGTAGTTAACGTTAATAATTAAGGTTGGTAGTATAAAGCTAAGTTAAGGTTTGTTAATAGATATCTAAAATATAAATATAGATGCTAAGATACGCATATACTAAGAACTAGTATTAAATTAGGATTATAAAGTAAAGTTAATAAGGTATTTAGGCGTATATTATAAGAATACTATAATAAAAAACTATAATAACTTACTATTTTATAGAACTAGTAGTACGCTTTTTAATAATAGTTTTTTATACTAAACCAACTAATATTTTATATTTATTTAGATGTATATATATTTTATTATTATTTCTATCTAATTTATACTAGTAGATAGTATATATACTCATTATATTAAGCCTAACACCCTACTATAACTCTTCTTCCTACTATACTCTTATTAGTATAACCCTAAATCTTCGATTTATTATATACTTTTATTACAGTTCCTATAAAATATCGACTATTAAAGTAGAGTTTATTAATAATAATTTTCTCGATAGTCTAGATAGCTTGCTACTACTAAAGCTACTAGAGCCGCTAGTTAGCTTCGACTAAGATAAGTAGGCAAAGTTAATATAGGTAAGTAATTATACTAGTCTTTTATTATAGTTTACTAATAAATATAGGGCTGGTAGTTAGAAGATTATAAAATTAAATACGTTCTTTTACTACGCAGTTAAGCTGGTTTTTAAAAAGGCCGTCTAACTAACCTTATAGTACCTTTTAAGGGTATACTTAGTAATACTAAGCGCGCTATCTAATAGAGAGATAAGGCTATATCGCTTACTACTAAGGAAAAGGCTATTAAAAGTACCTATGCTGCTAATCGCTCTACTAAGAGTACTAAGAAGAGGCAGCTATAGAAAAGTGCTAAATATATAGCGCTAGGGGAAGAAGAAAAAAAAAAGATATTAGATGAAGCTATTAAAGTTATAGCAGAGAAGCGCTTTAATAATTATAAGTCTAATAAGTTATTACAGTTATTTATTATATATATATATACTTATAAGTAAATAGGTAATTAATTAGAGGTAAGGCTAAAAGCTATCTACTTAAAATAGGAGTATATTAACCAAGAGATTAGCCTTAAACGTTACCAAGTAGTTCTATTAAAGGCTACTAGTTAAGAGAAAGATGTATCTACTATATAAGAATTAGCTCGTAGTCTATTACGGGTATATAGCTCTAGAGGGGCTGTATAGAAGGTTATATATAAGATATACTAAGATAGCCTTCTTAAACTATAAAATAATAGCTTTAAAAGCAAGAATGCTTAAAATAAATAGTAAGAGTTTATTAAAGAACTATCTAAAGAAGAGTTAGCTATAATCTTAAAGCTAGAGTAGAAGTAAGTTTATTATATTTTTTATTACATCTATTTATTATAGATATATACTAATTACTACTCTAGATATTAAGAGCTTCTATTAGTATATAATTAATTCGATAATAATCTTCTTCTTAATTCGAACTTACCCTATATTAAGAGTATTAAAAGTAATAAGTGCGAAGAGGAGGTTAATAATAACTCTAAAATTAAGGTTGAGCTTATATATTAGAACTAGCTAGCTCTAATAAGGATTGGAAAACTGCGTCTATTAACTAGAAATGCGAGATATACTATATATATATCCCTAGACCTGCTAAGGGGCTAACTATAAATAGCTTAGCTATAATATACCCCCCCAGCTATAGTAAATAGTAAAGCTGCCTTCTAGTTAACTAGTCTAGATACCTCTATAAGACCGAGCTGCTTTAAAAAGGTAAGGTGCTTCTGCTTAGGCAGTACCTTTATAAGACTATCTGCTAGCATCTGGTTCGTCGGCTTCTAGCTAACTTATAACCTTCCTGCTTTAACTTCTTGTCGAATCTATATCTAATAAGTGTTTATATAATATAGCCTAGTCTATAGTCTATCTACTACTTTAGTAGTAATACTTACTATCTACTAATTGTTACAAAATAGCGTGGGGACTATTTCTATACTAAACCCTATATAATCGAAAACCCTAGTCTACTATTACAGCTCGCTGCCTGCTATAGATAGAGCTAACAGCTTAGCTTTAATTATTAACTTAGTAACCGAGCGCTGTATTATTACTTTCTAGTTAATAGGCAGGCTATAGAGCTTAAATAGATAGCCCTATAAGCTATAACGCGTCTTTTAATTATCCGCGAATACTACGTCTAATACTCTATAGAATAGTAGCTTATACTTATTGCTGAGGTAGGTTATATTTTCCTAATCTAGTCTAGATGTTTATAAGCCTAGCCCTCTCGTACTAATTATATATCTCCAGACGTACTCTACTACTCGAATATAACTCTATTCTAAATTCTTAAGATAGGTTACTAGAGTTAAATAAGTTTTTAAGATGTTTAGGCGCGTGTAGACTACTAGATATCTTAGAGATCTAACTAGCTACTAATAATATTTAGTTCTCTAATAGTTTAGCTCTTCTATACTTAATACTAGATAGTTATTAACTAGAGGTACTATAGGATAACTTCTCTACCCCTACTTCTACAGTCTATACTTAGCTGCGATCTTATTAATAAATAAGTCTTAACTAAGCTAGATTCTGCCTATATTCTAGTCTCGAACTATTCTAATTCCTAGAAACTACTAGAGCTATCTAAGTAAGCGTAGCTCGTACTATAATTTTAAGCCTGCTTCGAATTGTTAATATATAGTAAGATAGTCTAGGTAGACTAGAATAACTATATTATTAATATAGAAGAATACTATTAGGCTCTTACTTCTAAATAGATATAGGACCTTCTAGATTAGCTGCAGTTCTAGCTTAAGTAGTAAGCTCTTAAAGTACTTATACTAGAGTAGAGGAGCATCTCTTAGGCTATAAAGAGCTTTCCTTATCTCTAGCAGCTTACCTAGTTTCTATATAAATCCTTCTAGCGTGTAGGTATATATTAGTCTATCTAGCGGTATATTTAAGAAAGTGTTAGTAATATCGTATTAATAGGCGTATAGTCTAAAAGCTGCTACTAGAGTAACTAGGAATCGGAATACTTATGCTGCTAGAGTAGCTGTATATATATTTCTCTAGTTCTACTATAGGTCTCCTCTAATAACTAGCCTAGCTTTAAACTTATATAGATATCTATTCTTATTAAATTTGTATATAAATACCTATATTAGTAGTAGAAGCTTAATCTCTAGTTATATACTAGCTCTAGTCTCTATTATATAAACTAGACAGCCCTTACTATAGCAGCTCTAAAGCTCTACTATTACTACTTTCTTAAATTTAATTCTAAATAGATGCCTCTTAAGCTACTTCTATTACTTTAGTAGAAGTAGCAGCTAATTTCTATATAAACTAATCCTAGACTAATTAGCTAATATATTACTACTTATCTTCTACTGTAATACTTCTATAAACGCTGTATAGTATATATAGAGTATTCTATAAGTTCTAGTTTTTATAATATTTCTAGTATTAAGTTAACTACTAATTTTGTCGCATCTATTTATATTATTTAATTATTAGTCTAGAGCCTCTACTTCTAGCTTAATCTAATATTAGCTCTTAGAGAGGCTAGTTATTACCTCTAGATATTTATCGCAATCGTCTTAATTACGCGGTTCTAGGGTGTTTTCTAGCGTTATAATACCGCTAACCGCTAGATACTCTACTTTAGCCGGCTTATTTAATTATTACTAACCTAGCTCCTACTTAAGCTGCTACTTAATCTACTACTCGAGCTTATTATCTAACGTCTCCTTACGCGATTAAGGAGTTAATTAATCTAGTATCTATTTAAACTCTATATTATTCAGCTTACAGCTCTCCTTAATATTAAATACTACAGCTGCTAGATGCAGTATCTACTTATCTAAAAAGATAAGATCTTTATACGATTCTATAGGTAGTAGAATAATATCTCTAGTCCTAATAACTCTATCTAGCTCTAGTATCTAGATGCGATAGATATTTATAGAGTTATATTTTATAAAGCGTCTAATTAGCGTATAAGATTATAGCTTCTCTTTCTAGTATAGGTAATAATTTAGGATATATATCTTAGCTCCTAGTACGCTAAAATAAGCTACTAACAGTCTAGTTCCGCGTATTATCTTATATAGGGTATACTAGTCTAGAGCTTTGGTTAGTATATAATTAAAGAGATAGACTGCTAAGAGTAGGCACTCGTTTAATACCTCTATTAGTAGCCCTATGTCTATCCTTATAGCTCTTCTCTATACGACTAGTAACTGCCCTACTCTCTCTATTAGACTATTCTACTCCTTAGTATACTCTACTTGTAGTTCTACTAAGATTTCTAGATTTTTAAAGATATTAAGTATCTTAGAATATCCGTACTTACTATTAAGCTTAATAGCTTTAACCTACATGTTAAACTAAGCTTTAAGCTTAACTAGTAATCTCTATATTATATATTATAGTGTTATTATATTCTTATTTAGTAGGTAGTAGGCCTTATATTATCTACTATACTAGTAGACTATATAAAATATCTAGAGGTCTCTATTATAATAGCGTTCTAACTAATCGTGTATCTAGACTAAATCTATTCTTAGTCTCTTAAATAGTCCCTAGGCTAGTTTTTAAGGAGCTCTTCTACTTACTATCTTATAGAGCTTAAACTAGATATAAATAGTATATTCTATCTACTTTAGAGCTTAATTTCTCTACTACTACTGCTTAATTAACTTAAGCCCATTAATATAAGCAGGTAGATAAGCGACTACCTTCTAGCTAGTATAGCTAAATACCCTATAAGCTTATATAGGTATAAGTTCTAGCTGCTTATAAGCTATATAGAAAGATCTTAGTCTATACTATATTAAATATACTAATAGAGATAGTTATATACTATCCTCTATATTTATTAGCTAATATTTAGATGTGCGCCTAAGATAATATATAATATTTAATAGATCTATCTAATATAGATAGTTTCGTCCTAAATTAAAATAGATCCCTACTATATTATAGTATAAGAGATTAACTATACTCGTAAATATCTCTAGAATATATACTATATATAAGAGTAGGATAGTTTTAATTCTAGTAGGCGTCTATACCTACAGCTAGACTTCTCCCCATTTTTAAATTAGTAGTAGCTATCCTCCTATATATATATAGTCGTCTAGTTTAGGCTACTATATTGTTCTCTAGCTATAAAACTTACTATTAGTAATATAGGTATTTAAGCTAGGGTCTATAATCTATCTATTAAGTAATAATAGTTAATACTAATACTACTTAGCCTATACAGCTCTAAGCTATAAAGTTAAAGCTACTATAGAGCTTACTAATTAACTTAGATTTAGAGCTGCTATTATAGTTGGTCTTAATAGTTAATACCTATTGTCCTATCTTTTTATTATATTTAGTACTAGTACTAAAACTATTATAGAGCTTATAGAGCCTACTAATACTACTAGTTACTTCTTAGTATTATAGAGCACCTTTAACCTAGAAGATTTTAATATCCTAAGCTCTTAAAATCTCTACTTAATATCTTAATCTAGCTACCAGCCTAATAGATATAGTACTAAGTTAATATATAGATACTACTCGAATTTATAACTATCTCTATAGAGGTAGACTATCTATCTTAATTACTAAGGTTTCTAGCTGCTATTAGTCTACTACAACTACTATAGTTACTATAGTATAATACTAAGCATTACGAACGTTTCTAGCTCTAATATAACTAGTCTAGTACGACGATAGTATAACGCATACTATACTACCAGATCTAAGATACTTATATATAGCCTATCGTCTACTTTAGACTTAATAAGTAGTAATAGCTTATTTACTACCTAGCTATCGTCTAAGCTCTTAACTACGAGAATAAAGTCCTACTAAACTTAATTCTCCTATACTTCTAGTATACTTACTAGATTTATAACGCGCGTCGTTTTAAACTAATCTTTAAACTAGGTATCTAGGTTCTCCTTTCTTAGTTGTATCTTAAACGTCTGGTATTAAGCCTATAGCTATATACTACGCTTAGCTTTATTTAGGTAGAGATACTTCTTAAGGGTCTATAATTAATTATATATAGTCTTATAGTCTGTAATTAAATAGATATATCGAGCTGCTATTATCCTTAATATCTCCTACGTGAATTCCCTAAGAGCCTTCTCTTTCTACAGCTACCGCGTCTTACTACAGCTATACGTTTTATATTAGGCTTTATATCTTACTAATTCTTAATTAGTTAAATCTATAATATCTACTTCAGCATCTACTACTTTAGTATTACTATCTATTCTATAGAAATCTCCGAACTACTTCTCAATCGGCTTTTTAGCATCTAGTTAAAGGACTAGCTTCTTATTAAGGTCTAGATCTACGTATTTCTAGAGCTGGTTCTAGTCCGTGCTATCCTTCCGTAGAAATAGCTACTATATCTAGTATTCTAGCTTATTAAGAATAACTGTAGCTTTAGTAATAAGTAGGTCTAATTCTATTATCTTTTTAATATACTATATTATATTAATCTGTTAAGGTTTCTACTATAATTAGTTCTAAGCTCTCTAGCTTTCTAGCTAGCCTAGTAATATTAAGGTAATTAAGGTCTTAATAAACGAGATATAATTAACTAAGCTTATATTAATTAACTCTAGTCTATTTATATAGAATATAGTAGTAGTTAAAGAGCTTTTAGGCTTATAACTATTAGAGTTAGCTAGCTCTAATAAGGATTGAAAAACTGCGTCTCTTAACTAGAAATGCGAGATATACTATATATATATCCCTAGACCTACTAAAAGGCTAACTATAAATAGCTTAGCTATAATATTATATAATATAAGGATAAGTATAAAATATTAAGTAAGAAGTTAGATAGTACTTTTAAGGGCTTCTTAGATAAAGATATAACCGACTTTAATAGTTTCTTAGATAATAATACTTTAATAAATAAAGATTAGCTTAGCTTTTACTATTATAGCTAAGCTATTTATAGTTAGCCTCTTAGTAGGTTTAAAGATATATATATAGCATATCTCGCATTTCTAGTTAATAGACGCAGTTTTCTAACCCTTATTAGAGCTAGCTAGCTCTAATAGTTATAAGCCTAGAAGCTCTTTAACTACTACTATATTCTATATAGATAGATTAGAACTAATTAATATAAGTTTAGTTAGTTAATTATATCTCGTTTATTAAGACCTTAGTTACCTTAATATTGCTAAGCTAGCTAAGAAGCTAAAGAGTTTAGAACTAGTTATAGTAGAGACCTTAATAAATTAACATGATATAGTATATTAAAAAGATAATAGAATTAGACCTACTTATTACTAAAGCTACAGTTATTCTCGATAAACTAGAGTACTAGATATAGTAGCTATTTCTATAGAAGGATAGTACGGACTAGAACTAGCTCTAGAAATATATAAACTTAGACCTTAATAAGAAGCTAGTTCTTTAACTAGACGCTAAAAAGCCGATTAAAAAGTAGTTCGGAGATTTCTATAGGATAGATAGTAATACTAAAGTAGTAGATATTAAAGTAGATATTATAGATTTAACTAATTAAGAATTAGTAAAATATAAAGTCTAGTATAGAATATATAGTTGTAGTAAGATACGGTAGTTATAGAAAGAGAAGGCTCTTAGAGAATTTACGTAAGAGATATCGAGGATAATAGTAGTTTAATATATCTATCTAATTATAGACTATAAGACTATATATAATTAACTATAAACTCTTAAAAAGTATTTCTACCCGAGTAAAGCTAAATATAGTATATAGCTACAGGCTCGATACTAGACGCTTAAAATACGACTAAGAAAGAGGAACCTAAATATCTAGTTTAAGGATTAGCTTAAAACGACGCGTGTTATAAGCCTAGCAAGTATACTAGAAATATAGGGGAATTAAGTTTAGTAGGACTTTATTCTTATAGTTAAGAGCTTAGACGATAGCTAGGCAGTAAATAAGCTATTACTACTTATTAAGTCTAAAGTAGACAATAAGCTATATATAAGTATCTCAGACCTAGTAGCGTAGTATATATTATACTATTATTATACTAGACTAGTTATATTAGAGCTAGAGACGTTCGCAACGCTTAGTATTATACTATAGTAACTATAGTAGTTATAGTAGACTAATAGTAGCTAGAAACTTTAGCAATTAAGATAGATAGTCTACTTCTATAGAGATAGTTACAAATTCGAGTAATATCTATATATTAACTTAATACTGCGCCTATTAAACTAGTAGCTAGATTAAAATATTAAGTAGAGATTTTAAGAGTTTAGAATATTAAGATCTTCTAGGTTAAAGGTACTCTATAATACCGAGAAGTAACTAGTAGTATTAGTAGGTTCTACAGGCTCTACGATAGTTTTAATACTAGTACTAAGTATAATAAAAAGATAGGATAATAGATATTAACTATTAGAACTAGCTGTAATAATAGCTCTAAACCTAAGTCGATTAGTAAAATCTATAGTAGCTTTAATTCTATAGCTTAGAGTTGTATAGGCTAAGTAGTATTAGTATTAGCTATTATTACTTAATAGATAGATTATAGACCCTAGCTTAAATACCTATATTACTAATAGTAAGTCTTATAATTAGAGAATAATATAGCAGCCTAGACTAGACGACTATATATATATAGGGGGACAGTTGCTGCTAATTTAAGAATAGAGAGAAGTCTAGCTGTAGGTATAGACGCCTATTAGAATTAAGACTATCTTACTCTTATATATAGTATATATCCTAGAGATATTTACGAGCATAGTTAGTCTCTTATACTATAGTATAGTAGGGATCTATTTTAATTTAGGACGAGACTATCTATATTAGATAGATCTATTAAATATTATATACTATCTTAAGTATATATTTAAGTATTAGCTAATAAATATAGAGGATAGTATACAACTATCTCTATTAGTATATATAGTATAATATAGACTAAAGCCTTCCTATACAGCTTATAAGCAGCTAGAACTTATACCTATATAAGCTTATAGGGTATTTAACTATATTAGCTAGAAGGTAGTCGCTTATCTACCTACTTATATTAACAGGCTTAAGTTAATTAAGTAGTAGTAGTAGAGAAATTAAGCTCTAAAGTAGATAGAATATACTATCTATATCTAGTCTAAGCTCTATAAGATAGTAAGTAGGAGAGCTCTTTAAGAACTAGCCTAAGGACTATTTAAGAAACTAGAAATAGATTTAGTCTAGATATACGATCGGTTAGAGCGCTACTATAATAGAGACCTCTAGATATTCTATATAGTCTACTAGTATAATAAGTAGTATAAAGCCTACTACCTACTAAATAAGAATATAATAACGCTATAATATATAGTATAGAGATTACTAGTTAAGCTTAAAGCTTAATTTAACGTATAGGTTAAAGCTGTTAGGCTTAATAGTAAGCGCGGATATTCTAAGATACTTAATATCTTTAAGAATCTAGGAATCTTAGTAGAACTATAAGTAGAATATACTAAGAAGTAGAATAGTCTAATAGAGAGAGTAGGGTAGTCGCTAGTCGTATAGGGAAGAGCTATAAGGATAGATACAGGGCTACTAATAGAGGTATTAAATAAGTGTTTACTCTTAGCAGTCTATCTCCTTAATCGTATATTAACCGAAGCTCTAAACTAGTATACCCTATATAAAGTAGTACGCGGAACTAGACTGTTAGTAGCTTATCTTAGTATACTAGAAGCTAAGGTATATATCCTAAATTATTACCTATATTAGAAAGAAAAGCTATAATCTTATACGTTAATTAGACGCCTTATAAAATATAACTCTATAAATATCTATTATATTTAGATGCTAGAGCTAGATAGAGTTATTAGGACTAGAGATATTATTCTACTACCTGTAGAATTGTATAAAGATCTTATCTTTCTAGACAAGTAGATACTATATCTAGCAGCTATAATATTTAATATTAAGGAGAGCTGTAAGCTGAATAATATAGAGCTTAAATAGATGCTAGATTAATTAACAGCTTAATTATGCAAGGAGACGCTAGATAATAAACTTAAGTAGTAGATTAAAAAGCAGCTTAAGTAGGAGCTAGGTTAGTAATAATTAAGTAAGCTAGCTAGAGTAGAGCATCTAGCAGTTAGCGGTATTATAATACTAGAAGATATCCTAAAACTACGTAGTTAAGACGATTATAATAAGTATTTAGAGGTAATAATTAGCCTCTTTAAGGGCTGGTATTAGATTAAGCTAGAAGTAGAAGCTCTAGACCAACGATTAAATAATATAAATAGATACGACGAAATTAGTAGTTAGCTTAATACTAGAAATATTATAGAGACTAGAACTTATAAAACACCCTATATATATTATATAGCGTTTATAAAAGTATTATAGTAGAAGATAAGTAGTAATATACTAGCTAATTAGCCTAGGATCAGTCTATATAGAGATTAGCTACTACCTCTACTAAAGTAATAGAAGTAGTTTAAGAGGTATCTATTTAGAATCGAATTTAAAAAAGTAGTAGTAGTAGAGCTTTAAAGCTGCTGTAGTAAGGGCTGTCTAGTTTATATAATAGAGACTAGAGTTAATATATAGCTAAAGATTAAGCTTCTACTACTAATATAAGTATTTATATATAAATTTAATAAAGATAGATATTTATATAAGTTTAAAACTAGGCTAGTTATTAGAAGAGACTTATAGTAGAACTAGAAAGATATATATACAGCTACTCTAGCAGTATAAGTATTCTAATTCTTAGTCGCTCTAGCAGCAGCTTTTAGACTACACGCCTATTAATATAATATTACCAACACTTTCTTAAATATACTGCTAGATAGACTAATATACGCCTATACGCTAGAAGGATTTATATAGGAACTAGGTAAGCTACTAGAGATAAGGAAAGCTCTTTATAGCCTAAGAGATACTCTTCTACTCTAATATAAGTACCTTAAGAGCTCGCTACTTAAACTAGAACTATAGTTAATCTAGAAGGTCCTATATCTATTTAGAAGTAAAAGCCTAATAGTATTCTTCTATGTTAATAATATAGTTGTTCTAATCTACTTAGACCACCTTACTACGTATTAGTAATTCGAAGTAGGCTTAAAATCGCAGTACGAGCTACGCTTACTTAAATAGTTTAGGTAGTTTCTAAGAATTAGAATAGTCTAAGACTAGGATATAGGTAGAATCTAGCTTAGTTAAGACTCGTTTATTAATAAGATTGCAGCTAAGTATAGACTATAAAAGTAGAGGTAGAGAAGCTATCCTATAGTACCTCTAGTTAATAACCATCTAGTATTAAGTATAGAGGAGCTAAACTATTAGAGAACTAGATATTATTAGCAGCTAGTCGGATCTCTAAAATATTTAGTAGTCTATACGCGCCTAAATATTTTAAAAGCTTACTTAACTCTAGTAATCTATCTTAAGAATCTAAGATAGAGTTATATTCAAGTAGTAGAGTACGTCTAGAGATATATAATTAGTACGAGAGGGCTAGACTTATAAGTATCTAGACTAGATTAGGAAAATATAACCTACCTTAGTAATAAGCGCGAGCTACTATTCTATAAAGTATTAGACGTAGTATTTATAGATAATTAAAAGACGCGTTATAGCTTGCAGGGCTACCTATTTAAGTTCTATAGCCTACCTATTAACTAGAAAGTAATAATATAGCGCTTGGTTACTAAGTTAACAACTAAAGCTAAGCTGCTAGCTCTATCTATAGTAGGTAGCGAGCTATAATAGTAGACTAGGGTCTTTAATTACGTAGGGTTTAGTATAGAGATAGTCCCTATACTATTTTATAACAATCAACAGATAGTAGGTATTACTACTAAAGTAGTAGATAGATTATAGACTAGGCTATATTATATAGACACTTATTAGATATAGATTCGATAAGAAGTTAAAGTAGGAAGATTATAGGTTAGCTAGAAGCCGATAAACTAGATACTAGCAGATAGTTTTATAAAGGTACTACCTAAGTAGAAGTACCTTACCTTTTTAAAGCAGCTTAGTCTTATAGAAGTACCTAGACTAGTTAACTAGAAGGTAGCTTTACTATTTACTGCAGCTGGGGGGGTATATTATAGCTATATAAAGGTATCTAAACTAGTTAACTAGAAGGTAGCTTTACTATTTACTATAGCTAGGGGGGGTATATTATAGCTAAGCTATTTATAGTTAGCCTCTTAGTAGGTCTAGGGATATATATATAGTATATCTTACATTTCTAGTTAATAGACGCAGTTTTCCAACCCTTATTAGAGCTAGCCAGCTCTAATACTTACTACTAGTAGTTAGTAGAAGAAAATCTAATATACTTCTCTAATACTATATAAATTTTATTTATACTACTTTCCTATATATATAAACTTAATTAACTAGAGTAGTATATTATACTATATTATAGACTATAGTAGTATATCGTAAAATAGACTAGGGTGGTTATTAGATTTTAGGTAGTATATTATAGTATCTCGCAGTATATTACAGTATATTAAATAATAGTAATTAACTATACTTTATAATATATAATAGTAATTTACTATATTTTATAGTATTTTCTAGATTATAGTATTCTACGATATACTGTAGTAGACTTTTATATACTATTAGGAGTATAGTATTAGTATACTATTTAGTAATAAAACTTATTATCTCTAAAAATAAATACTTAATATAATAGTATAATATACTACTATTTTACTAGGGTTTTATATATATTAGTAGTAGTAGTAGTAGTAGTAGTAGTAGTAGTAGTAGTAGCAGTAGTCTACAAATATAATTTATAGCTAGATACTCTCGATTATTAACCCTAACTCCTTATATACCCGCAATATTATAATATTCCTACTATTCTTTATTACAGCGTTTTATTATAATTATATTAATATTAATATTATTATAGAGATTTTCGGCTAGTCTACTAAGCTGTATTAGATATTAACGTACAATATTACGGTTGATATTACGCCGGATATTATGCTAGATATCAGCTAATATACCCCTTTTTCATGTATATAAATATGGCCCGCTAGCTATCTTCAATTAACTAGTTCAGCTCCTTATCTTCCTCCCTGAGATAAGATTCGCCTCTTACTATAGTTATAAGCTCGGTTACTGTACTAAAATAGCTGTAACTTAATTTATATATTGTGATTAATATTACTCCTTTTTATTTAGTATTATAATATCGCGATATTATTATCTTTATCGTTTACTAACAATCTTTAGGCATTTAGCTATCAGAATTACGTGTAAATTCTATACTTTATAAGCCTATTAACACGCTATATCGCGTTTAAGGCTATTTTATTCTCTAGTATTAATATATTCTAGTATATTTCTAGTATTGTAACGGTTGTACACTCCTCTATAGCTATATTTAAAAAGAAGATACTTAGTACTCCTAATAATTAGGAGGATTAGCTCGAGTAGCGTAAATTAACAGCTAGTAGGTTAAGGGTATAAGAATATTTAGATCTAAGCGTACCTCTTAAAAAGGTTAAAATTTATAGGCTAGAACCTCCCCTCCTTAATATAGGTAAGTTCCGGACCCCGAAGATAAATCTAGAAGGGGAAATAGAAAGATACTCCTCTAGTAGAGTTATATATAAGGAGATAACCTTAATATAAATAATAGATTGGAACTGGGCAAGGGACTAGTATAACTAATAGAGGAAGAATTAGATTAAGATTAACAACACTCTCTGTACTATATATAGCGATATCCTAATAATAATATCGCTTTAATATAAAGTAATACTTAGCGACGATATAACTAGCTATAAGATTCTTAGAATCTTATAGGAAAAGTTAGCGTCTACTATTAAGTCGAGGGAGTAACTAATCTAGAAGAAATATTAAGCTCTCCTTAAGTACCTAACTAATAAAGAGGTAGAGAAGTAGCTAAATTAGTAGAATTAGGTAATCTATTATACTAAGGCTGCTAGCTTAGTAGAAGTTTAGGGCCTTAGAGTAGAAAAGAATTTTCTTCTAATAGTTACTAAGAAAGATGAGGTGTAGGCGCTAATCTATATAGTACTGATTAACGCTAAAAATAAGCTAGGTAGGATTAATCAACCGATTCCTATAATTAAACAATTGGTATACTGATATACTAATTACTATAGATATTTTAATCTATAAAAGGCGCTCAGCTTATTTACAGCTTTACAACATCTATTAATTCTTTAAGTAAATTCTAATAGTGCTATATAGCAGCTTTAAGAAAAATCCGGTTCGCGATTACGTACTCTACTACCCTACTTCTATAAGAAGTAGCACTTCTAGAGTAATTGCAAGTACGTAAACGAATTAATTAAGCTACTAAACTAGGTACTAGATTAGGAAATACTAAAAGCCTAAGATAATATCTTAAATAGGAATAACTAGGGGAAAAAGAATACTCTAAAGGTAAATATAGAAAAATATAAGAAGTTGAAATTCTCGTTTAATAGTAAAACCTCTATAAAAGCTACTAGCCTCTAGAGAAATACTTAGGTAATTTAAAGGGGCAATTTTTTAGCGAGTACTACCCCTAAGAAAGAAGATACTAGTATTCTAAATCAGTAGATACTTAATCTAGGTTCTAATATCTATATATATAACTCTAAGGCTTTTAGTTAGTAGACTACTTAAATAGTAAATTCTAAAGATAAAATTGCTGTAGAAGGTAGTATATACCCTATATTAGAATAGAGTACTATTATAATTATAATTAATTCTCCTACAGGCCTGAGGGATATTAAACTAATAGAAGTTACTTACGTCTTTTAGTTGCTAACTAATATAATAGCCCTAATTAGAAATAGGAAATAGGGTATTTAGTTCGACTTAGGTAGAGATTACCTTTACTAGTATAATTACTATAATATCGTTTATTATTTAGAGTTGTTTAACAGCTACTAGCTACTAGACGCGGACCTAGTAAAAAGACTTCTACTCGATTTACTTTCCGAATATAAAATAGTTATAGTAATTAAGGAAAAGCTTTTCTATTACTAGTAACTAATATAAATTATTTCTTCAGCTAAAGCGTACCGATTATTAGGCTATCTAGGTAGAGATTTAGTATTAGCCCTACCTTAGGTAGCTAAGAGTATCCAGTTAAGCGATTAGGAAGTACTAGTATAGTAAAATTACTAGATATATATATAAGCGAAGTTATTATAGTAGATTAGCTAGTATAGTTAGCTTTATCTAACTACTAAACTATTTAAGAGAATCGCGATTAATATTATACAATTTTAGAAGGACTGTAAAAGGTACTATAATAGTAAGAGATACCTATTTTATATAGTTAATTAGGTGTTCTAGTAGTATAAGGGATTTACGATATATAATTAGTTAAAATCCACCCTTATAAAAGCCTTTAAAACACTATTAGCAAAAATTAAACGATAGTATA